>WURV02193625.1:0-27876 GCA_011762755.2 Epimenia babai | reverse complement strand
CCTATACAGTATATATACTTGTATCAGGAGGGATGTGTGTCAGTATACATATGTACGTGTGTCAACATTCATTTTTGTACGCGTGTCACTATAAATATGCACGTATGTCAACGTATACGTACGTTTATCTGTATCTGTATACATTTGTATACACATGTGTGTGTAAGTATACATAAGTACTTGTTTTAGTATTTTGTTCGTCGTGTGTTAGTAAATACGTACGTATGCGCGAAAACGCATTCACGTATAATTACGTGTATATATAATAATTAATCCTGTGTGACTGTTTCATCTAACTAATTTCTCCCGGTGTATGTTATAATGTCACAATACGTATTTTTATCTGTGTTTTGAGCCTCTTGTGATATACATTATTTCATTATAACTGCTACATTTGACACTGTGATTACATGTTCTTGCGATAATACTGTATAGGTTTCATCTATCTGCAATTTAACTGTATTTTCTTTCACAGTATCTTGAAACTGTGTTTTAGTTAGACATAGTTTTAGTAAATTTGTAAAGTGTTTTTGATAGCTATGTGTTAAAAGGGCACTCACTATAAATGAATAAAATTTCATTTTATATGAATGGTCATAATCCGTGATCGAGTCATTACACAGGTGACGATAAAGGGAGACAACAGACGAAAATTTGTTATTGTATACGGTGTGCGTATCTCCCCTTGACCATTCATGATGTCCCCTTGACCGGTAATAATTTCAGAATGGTGATATACGAAAAAAATAGGAGTCAATAGTTATTTAAGTAGAGCATTGCTTATAACGCCATGTGGGTGTATGAATACGTAGACTAATCGTGCATACGCCGTGCGAGTGATGTTCTAAATTTATGTCTCTTCTAATGAATTTACATTGTGCCGTTATCGTTGTTAAACGGCTATTAAAATCTTTCGCGCGAGGAGATTATCTCCCTTAATCGGGTTTTATATCTGGTTGGCAGATTTCAAGATAATTATGATATCCTGGGCAGAATAAAATCGCATTTAGATTGACGTCTGTATTCTGTTTTATTGGAGTTATCTGTTGCAAGATCTTCTCTTAAACTCGATATCATTACGATATTTTTACTTAACCCGATACTGTCGCGATACGCTCACTCAACCCGATACTGTCGCGATACGCTCACTCAAACCGATACTGTCGCGATACGCTCACTCAACCCGATACTGTCGTGATACACTCACTCAACCCGATACTGTCGTGATACACTCACTCAACCCGATACTGTCGTGGTACACTCTTACAACTCGATACCGTTAAGATACACTTACTTAACTCGATCCTGTTCCGATACACTCTATCCACCCGTTCCTGTTACGATACTCTCACTCACCCGATTCTGTCAGGATTTACTCTTTCATCACGATTCACCTACGATGAACCTAATTCTGCTAAACTAATATTCTGTCAATCCAATTCCGTTACAATACGCTTACTAAACTCGATACTATTATGACACACTTACTCAAGTCAAAACTGTTGCAATACTCTTTTAAAACTCGATAATGTTACGATACACTCTTTCAACCCGATACTTTGGCGATACACTTACTGAACTCGATGCTGTTACGATACACTCACGCACTCCGATACTAATACTATAGACTTACGTAACTCGATAATGTCACGATATACTTTCTCAACCCGATACTATTACGATACACTTACTAAATTCGATACTGTTAAGATACACTCACGCTCCCCGATACTCTTAAGATACACTCACGCACCCCGATACTCTTAAGATACACTCACGCACCTCGATACTTTTAGGATACACTCACGCACGCCGATACTGTGGCGATACACTCACGCACCCGGTACTGTGGCGATACACTCACGCACCCGGTACTGTCACAATATTCTCGTCATTCTTGAACAAATTCGAGAGCTCTCTTTGTAAACGTCGTTCGAAGTTGAATGGGGCATTCGGTCAAATTATAAGATGAAAGGAGACAACAAAACAATAACTAATTTTTCGTACATAAACAATTGCACCGACACTAAAATATTTCGTGCTTTTTGCGTAATAATGGAAGCAATATCAACAAAGAATGTTAGGATTCACACTTGGATTTCGGAGATATTAGATCGGTCATACTCTTATTCCTTATCGATCCATTGCAGCCGTCTATTACATACTGACGTTGGCCGTAAGAGAAAAGCGCAACACAAACGTATGGAATGTGAAACTTCCAATTGGTTTTTGGTTAACTTGATTACGGATACTCGACGTCCAATAAGATTTACTTAGCAAAAACATCGTGTGTAGTGACCTTTGATGCCACGGTAGCAGTCAGGGTATAGTGTCGATGAAAGATCACTTGTAAGTCAATTCCCCGTGGGCACCGAAGTGTCTCACTCTCGGGGTTTTGCCGTCGCTAGTCGTTGAGTAATTACAGCTGCAATCTTCCATGCCCCGGGTCTCAGTTTCGAATAGGGAAAACGGGGAAAATCTCCCCCGCGTCTTACACAGGTTTTTCGTGCTTTGATTTCGTCATAGAATTGCAGGTAAATCTATGTTCGATTGAATCGATGTAATATTTTCATAAATGTATTTATTTCTCTTGCCCGTGCTACTATCATTATTTGTATTAATAAAGTGTCACGGAAACTAGCTCATTTATCTTTTTTTGTGTTTCTCGATGTTCGACTGATTGTTGTAAATAGGCATTGCTACCGGATTGTTGCCAAGCGCATCTGGCAATGCCTCCTCATCTTTGACAACGAATTAATGCCACCGTGAAACTGGAGCAAAATATCATCATAGGAATGGCATGCATACTACCTGCGCACTTTTATATAACCCGGCACCTGAATACAATGAAATTATCAAAGACAGCATATTTGCTGAAAGTACATGTCGTAGGAAGGTACTACACGAAACATATCGATGACACGCGCAAGGGGATCAGGGACGTGGGAGGATACGGAATCTTGTAAAAGAAAAAAATCCGGTGATCAGAACGGCAAAGTCGAAGGTGAAGGATCTAAAACAATGTTATCGAATAAACAACATAGCATTTCTGTGTGTGTGTGCGCGTGTGTGTGTGCGCGCGTGTGTGTGTGCGTGTGTGGGTGTGCGTGTGTGTGTGTGTGATCTGACAAAGATCAACTGTCTGCCCAGGGTATTAACTATTCTCAATACTGCCGGTATTAAAATTTCCGTGTTGTATATCAATGGGAAATATTGGATTTTTTGTCAATGGTTATTTCGATATTTTTATTAATTTACATCCATCGTTAAAATATCAAAATATCTTTATGTGTAAGAACAGAATGAATTCCTTTCCTTAAGACATTTCTCAATCCACAACTGTGGGCCAATTTGAAATTAAACTCAAAACATTCTGATTTTGAATCGCTTACGGCAAATAAACCAATAAATCTCTCTATCGCTATAAACTCCCGATGATCAACCACTCACGCTTCATGTGGACCGACCGCACGTCGCTTTCGATTACGAGTAGATACATAAACGGACATCAAACCAACCACTTTAACAACCAAACAACTTCGAATTTTTAGCTCGAGAAGCGAGCGAGAAGGCCTCCCCGCTGTTTAGTATGGGTTAGTTATTTAGACCGAATGGTTTAAAATTTCTAAGGGGTTTTTCTCTCCAACAATTTTATCAAATCAGACGACCTCGGAGATGCCAATTGAGTTAGATCAGTAAGTGAAATCGTTTTATTGGTGATAATGATATTCTTTTCCACGGAGTGGTCTTAGAGTGCTAACGCACCCTAATGCGTATGTCTCGTGCTTCCCCAATGCAAGTCCGACATCATAGGTCTCGGTTTCCTCTTCCTTCGGCCTAAATATTGTAGTCGAGATTTGGCGTGAGATCGTGTGAATACCATCCGACCGATAACGTGTTCTTGGATTCGGAATGGTGTATGCCTGCCGGCCAATGACTGATGGGTCAGGATCGTCAGCAGCCCGACTCAGATAACATATTTAAGAAAGGTAAAAAGTAGTAAAATCGGTTTCAGTGTTGTTAGAACAAGTTTATTGCTAGGTCATCAGAAAACACCAATAATGTATGAATACACGTGATACTCAAAGGAATAGGCGCTTGTAAACAAGTACGAAGGTAATAACTAAAGTACGTTACAACAAAACAGAGGAATGGAATGAATCACCATAACAGGGAATCATCGCTAGCCGTTGACATGACGTCAAGTGACCCGACTGGCGGAGATCGAACAACCTTCCGCTCGCTACTCGTTGAGGAAGAAAAATAGCCCTTGTATTTGTATCTCTAATACACCAAGTATGACATGAAGTGGCGTTCTTCAGAAGTTTTCCAGGCATATGCCCTGGCTGTCGTTACATTATCCACCGAATTTATGACTCCAGTTACACACAACCTACGCGATACCTGGTTGTTAGGAGGACAAAGTAAAAACTTGAGCTTTGACATATTTATAAATTTACAAAACCACAATGGTGCGTTATTTCATATTATATCTCTCGCTCGCAGCTTTTTATCGTAACGATACATTGTCCAGACCGCTTCATCGTTATTCCACATCCATTCTTCACACCCATTCTTCACTCTCGCTCTACAGTACATTCCCTCTCAACATCATTTTATGTCATTCAACGTCCCTCATTAAACCATTTCCGCTGCTATTTGGCATCCTTTACGCAATAAGCTGTCCTGGCATTTCTCATCGCATTCAACCACATTCACCCACGCACGTTCGGACCCGCATCTTATTTCCTAAGGTACTGAGGATATTCGATAAAGCCAAATCTGAAATTGTGATTATAAGATATCAACATCAGAAAAATCAACAAGGGTACAAATATTATTACAGGATGCTATCCGGATCTCTTATATGATGATTTAATCGCCCGTTGCCGCAACTTTAGACTTTTTATCTGCCTCTCGTTTGACGAATCCCGCGAAACTTCCGGAATCCATCGAATCGAACGGGCGTTTTTTGACGAATCCCGAGAAACTGCCGGAGTCCATCGAATCGAACGGGCGTTTTTTTACGAATCCCGCAAAACTGCCGGAGTCCATCGAATCGAACGGGCGTTTTTTTACGAATCCCGCAAAATTGCTGGAGTCCATCGAATCAAACGGGCGTTTTTTGACAAAACCTGCGAAACTACCAGAGTCCATCGAATCAAACGGCCGCTTTTTTATGAATCCCGCGAAACTTCCTGAGTCCATCGAATCAAATGGGCGTTTCTCCAGCTTTTCCTTCTCTAACTGAAAAAACAAATATCAAAACTATACGTTTTCGCACAGTGAAGATAATTGTTACCTGGTATATATTACTCGTTAATGTCACCGCGACCTATATTGTGTGACCCAATATTGATATGACGTAGTGCCTGTCATCATTTACTGTCCAATCTCAACGCATGGGCGGACGTCAAGATGGCGTCTCTTGATTGCGAAATTTACGATTGTGCAACGTTTGCGATTCGTAGGATCTTCGCTCATCACGTGACAAGAAATATCATGGGGCCGATGGGTATGCGCGGGAGATATATTCAAACATTGATTTTCTATTAAAATAAGTGTAAATTTCTCTAGGATCGGAACGTTGAAAACGTTGTCAGTACAAGAAAGTTGAAAACTTGCTGAATAATGTTAAATTATTACGGGTATGGCCAGAGCAAATTGTAGATCTCTTTTTTCGCAATGATAGGTTATGATCACGAACAGCAATGATCATGTCATCCAAAAATAAGCAAAGTTTTCTTTATCAAATCTACTTTCAATTCACGCTCTTGTAAATGTATCAATAAACCCATGCAAAGGAACATCGTTTCTTTAAATGTAGCCTTTATATGCTGGCCCAAGTTTTATTTCTTAGTATATTTGGACGTATTGTGTGAGGAACGCATTATGAGGGATATCGATGTGCATTTGGAATTTCTTTCTTGATCAATTTTATCGCTATATTTGTTGATCGATGGATTTTTTTGTAACAAGTAAAGCTAGTATCTTTTTGTTGATATATTAGACTGAGCCTATTCGATTTTTCTTTGTAACAAGTAACGCTGGTATCTTTGTTTGTTGATATATTAGACTGAGCTTAGTCGATTTTTCTTTGTAACAAGTGACGCTAGTATCTTTGTTGATATATTAGTGTGAGATTATTCGATTCTAACTCTTAATGATGCTAGACTAAGCTAGACTATAAGCAAATCGAGCGATGATGACCGGTGGAAATGTGTTGTTTTATCGCAATCTTTATTCAAAAGTTGTGGGGGGGGGGGGGCTCGCGGAGTCGATCACGTGGCAGTTCATCAATGTCAGAGATGCTCTCAGTTTCAATGATAACAAATAATTGCTCTTCGTGGCGGTTTTTTTAAGTAAATACAAACGCATCGGTAAAGATTGATCCCTCGATTACGACCTAAGTTATATCGTGCCGCTTGCATCTTGCATCTCGCATCTCTGTACGTCACCGGAGACAAGTGTCACCTATACCAATTCAATAATCTTCAGTGTTGGCCGGATCATTAACATAATCACATAGCATTTTGAATATTAACTCGCATTATTGACCAGTTGTTCAATCAAGTGGTAGTTTTCTTTGAATGCAAGAATCGATCAGTAATCGTCGCTTTTATCGAAACAGTGGCTCGAGAAGCTACCTGCTCCTCAAACTGCTGTTCAATCCCACTCACTCTTATTGCACCCAAATCTAAACGCGTCCACTTCGGTGACCGCACTTTCACGTATAACTCAGCTTGACTATTTAACTCCCTCCCTCCTGACATCAAAGCATCTCTCACGCTCAATATCTTCAAATCAACACTCAAGACTCTTCCCATGTGCTCATGCATAGTTTTCAAATCCCATAGCGATAGTTAATTTTGCATACCCATCCATACTTAACTATTGCACATTCTGCAATTTTTTCCAGCATTACTATGTGATACATAATATTTTTTATGTCTCTTTTCCCCGAACATGTGTATACATATAAAGGCAATTCATTGAGGCAAAATTATTTAACCATCATAATTTTTTCAGGCCTAGTGTAACTCTTGATTCATTCATTGTCCTATGGAATTATTTATGTTTCTTTTTTTGATATACTAGATTTATATATATTGGTAAACGTCGTAAGCATCATCTTATAATGACCAAGGGATAATTTAAAATGTGTTAAAATTGGTCATAATAAGACCACGAATATCGTCAGTCAGACTGGCATTCACAAGGACAAACACGCTGACCGTTCCTTTCCCTTTTCCTAGTGCTTTGGACAAAGTGTAGACAATGAAAACTTTTGGTGATTTTGATATCATCGAATTAAAAAAGTGTCATTTTTCCTAATTTTTACCATGCGACTGGCGCGGGTACAGGCATTTATTTTTTTGTTACAATTGCAAAAAAAAAATAATTGAAATAGGCAATTGTGTCAAGAACATTAACACCAAGAAAAATTATGATACGGCAAAGAGCATTTGAACATTTGAGAAAGGGGACATAGTTCTGGCTGATTAATAATATTTTGTGAATATTTCCTTGTCTTACGACCTTTGTTTCAGTGTCACTTAAACGATCGGTCTTCAGAAAATTTCAGACAACCTCAACCATCGGAATAACAGATCAAACGCAACCCTGGTCATTTAAACGGTTTCATCAATAACAGTTTTCGAAATAGGTCGTTAATGTGTTCTTCGACCACTGGAATTTTATTATTCGAACATGCTACTGAGATTCCACAAGAAGCATTTGTTAGTAGATCAGATAATAAACATATTGGCAAAAATTGACGGGAAACCGATCCCGATGCTGCGGTATATCAGATCAAGGCGGAAATGCTCGAGTCCTCAACGAGGAATTAACGGTAGTCGATGATGCAGCGGCGGCGCATTGGAAGCGGATACGATTATCTGATTACAACTCAGTATACATGAGGTATGAAAATGGCAACACAGCTATTACGTTTACTATGCGACACTTGAGTGCAAAAAAGACGCGGCGCGTAAAGGTTGTCGACCCGGTATTTTTTCTCGATTTAGGCGAAAGTACGTAAGTTCGACGAAACAAACTGCCATCGTAAAATCGAAGGTCGATGCGAGCTCAAATCCCCACAAAGCAGGGATTTTTAGGGCGCCTTCCACGACGGGAAATAAGCAGGATTTTCTTGCTTACATATTGAGGATGGTTTTTCGTGAAGTAAAACACCCCTAAAATCAACCATTTTATCCGTAGTATACTACGCTTGCTACGGATATCTGTATATATCGGCAGCGTCACATGCAGGCCATTAGTATCAGTGTATTTCCAAAAAGATATTGAATACCCAAATGCGCAGGAAGTCAATCGTCGTAGCTATGTTGGTAAAGCACCATCCCGTTTATGAGAAAAGCGTAAGTTCGGACCCCAGCAAGAAACAAAGTTATTTTCTGCGCCTTTCTTTCCAACTATAGGACTCGACGGGCATCACGCGAAGGCACTCTGACAAATCCATTTTCCCGCACGGATTGACCCATATTCCTATACCGTACCCGAGACCAAGACGACAAAAAGAAATAATCAAACGCGGTCAAGTCTAAAAGTGAATTGAAGAAAAGCGGGAAAATTTTCCCCGTCAACTTGACGAATAATCTCATCGGGAACACGCACTGACGAAGTCTTAGTGCGGTGGTTAGCACGATACAATAGGAAATTATCAAGATTTTCGTGCTTGAATATTGAGAAAGATTTGTCGTGGAATGGTTTATTATAAAAATATATTAGGGTTGTAACAGGGCAATTTTGCACGTGCGACTGACATTTAATTATAAAGTAGCACCAAAACCTCGCCTTTACCTTTTTTACCTTTACGCAGATTGGCGGTCGCTCCGTGAATTGTTGAAATCAAGGTCAGGACGGTTTTGATTATAAAAGGCTTTTTGATCAGTGTGGACAGGCGTCAACGGACGGGAAACTGCTCATAAGCTTTACGGCGGACAGCGGGTTACTTATAGAAACTTGCAGGATGACAATAAAACAAAAGAAATTTAACGTTCAAATGGATGCATTTTAGAGCGCAATGTTTTACGTAACAGCCACCAAGAGAGAAAATCAAACGATGACTTCCGCAATTGGAATCAAAAATATTATTCTCAGTTGTATGTTGGAAAGAATGAAATGTTTCAGATGTAATGAACACTTTCGGCTCAACAATGCGCAATTGATTGTCTCCTATCATTTATTTGATCGTGGAATCCAAAAAAAGCGTTTCGAGAGATTAAGTACGAAAAGCTGATACGTACAGTGGTAAACTTGTGGAGGTTTTTTGGTTCTAAAGCAGTAATTAATCGATGGTCGTAAATTATCATCGGCAGCAGAAATGGTGAGAAAGAAAAAATAAAATATGAGATGGAAATCTAATTTTATATTTCACCATTGTGTTTGTATGCTACATACTAGTGCAGAATTCTTTATTAATTGTTAATGCGTGAAAAATTTGTAATGTTCGAGTGTTTTCGATTTATGTTGTTAAACAGCACAACAATCGCACAGTACATTATAAACATCCAAATGACACCCGGGAGTATCTTCTCGTTGGTTTTATGATACAAGGAGTGCAAATTCATTCAATGGTCACCTCAGTAAATATTTTTTTATACGATAGCAATGTTTTGTTATGGGATGTTAGGTAATGCGAAGCTAATATCAAATAATTCTCGTGGTGTTGAAACTTCGAATTCAGCGGCCATTGATTTAAATATCGTCGGTGTCAAAACAAACATCATGTAGGGAGAGGGGGGACTGAGACATCGGTCACACAAGACCAGCATCGATGTTACACAAAAACCCAAGTGTCACACAACAGCATCGGTGACATTACAACAAAAACATGTATGTTAAACAACAAAGACATGGTTATCACACAACAGAAACACTGTTGCCACGCAACAGAAACATCGTTGCCACGCAACAGACTGATCGTGTTACAGACCAAACGAAAAGAAGGCACAGTCAAGTCTGTAAGTTACACGATCTCTCTTAGCATGGGTCCACCAAAAAATTATCATTGACATTTATTGTGTAAAATATTTACATTCGCCATACACTAGAATTTACACGGTGGAAGCGTCTTGTGTTTCTTACATTGGCACGTACCTGTTTCGACAAACCACATTTGTTCTGGATCGTTTCAAATATTGCCGAACATTACAATATTTTCTTATCGATTTTGTTATTTATTTATCATCTCCTATCTAAGAATTCAGATCGTTGACCGTCATTTTTAAGCAGAAACTCAGTAAAAGCTGGTATACAAATATACCACAATTTGAACAAAAAATATGAACAAGTCGAGTTATGATCTGGTGAAGTGGTGGCTATTGTAGATAACAGTCGATCTCAAAGGTTTTAAACACCCTATCTTGTGGCATCCTTTGGGAATTTTAGTAACAATCTGTTGATTATTAATATTTTATTCTGATATTTAACACTGTACAAAAAAAATACAAAAAGTGATGATAATCTCGCATTGCATAAGCACGGATCAAACCAAGAAAACTATCAATTGTATTGCCAAGCCACTTTGTCATATATTTAGCAAATCCTTCGAAGTGGGCATATTCCCATAAAATATATAATTTACCGAATTGATAAGATTTTGCTACTTATAGACCGGTCTTTCTTTTGTCGCAATTTTTCAAGCTACTAGAAATAATATTGTGTAAGCGCCGTGTGAAACGAAAATGAGATGAGTCATTATATGGAACAATCTCGATATACAATAGGTATTTTCGTAGATTTGAAGAAAGCATTTGAAACGATTGGCCATGATATTCACTATAAAAATTGAAAGTGTATGGAATTAGGGGAGTGGTTTCAAGATGGATATCCATCTATTTGAGTAATGAAGTGCAATCAATATGTTATTACCTTGAAAATGTACTAGATAAGATTCTCTACTTGTCATATGTGGTGTGCCCCAAGGATCTGTTTTAAATCCAAGCTTATTTATCAAGTGTATTAAAGATATTCATCGCACGTACGCGATATTAATTGATCTTAGCGATGAACTTATTTGTTAATGATACGAACATTTTCATAGCTGATCATGATCTGGAAAAGCAAGTACAATACCTTAAAAAATGGTTTCAAGTAATAACCCCTCATTATATCAATTTGATTTATTATCAATTAATCAGATTTCACTAGCATCAAAAACAAATGATTTGCACTTCAAAAGTTTGTAAGAAAAACAGATATATAGTTATTAAGGCAAAGCTCTACACCATATGTAAAAAACAAACTTGTTAGGCGTTCATATTGACGTTAAACCATCATGGTGTAGTCACATGAAGTATGTTAACTCTAATCGTCATAACTAATTTATACACTTTGAAATGTACAGTAATTACCAGCAACATCTATGAAATGACTATATTTAAGAACAGGTATACCCGGACCCGTAATAGAGACATGAATGATAATATAAACACAATATCATATTGTGTGAACGGTCGACAGTGTAATTTTAATATAAACGCATGTCACCTGTTAATAGAAATGTTAATGTAGAAATCTTTTATATAGCGCAGATGCAAGTATCTATATACACTCGCTGTATCTATATACACGGTGCGCTTTACAGATAGAAAAAAATACACATATTAAAAAGTGAAAATAAAACAATTAGTGAAATATTTAAAGTACATTATGCAAAAGCCCGGGAAAACAGGTATGTCTTCAAGTGGGATTTGGATGAGCTGAGCGATGTCTGCTGTCGCAATGAGATAGGAAGATTATTCCATAATTTTAGACCTGCACAGGAGAAAGAGCGCCTATCGGATGTAATAAGACGACATGGCTTTACTACAGCTGTGTGTGTATCACAAGACCGCAGAGGGTGTACAGGAACATAGAATGTAAGAAGCTCATTAAAATATCCAAGCCCAAGGTTATGAAGACCAAGAAATACAAAAACAAAAAAACAAGAACTTTGTCTTTGAGCATAATTCTCTCACGGATCGGAAGCCAGTGAAGACTGAATAAAAGGGAGTAATCCTACAGAATTTCCTTTTCTTCATAACAATACGACACGCAGTATTCTGTATCCGAGACAAACGATTAATGACAATGGAGGGGCAGCCCTTAAGTAAACTATTACAGTGGTTGAGTTTTGACGTAACCAATGAATGGACCACACTAGCCGCTAGCCGCAACAGATTGTGTGATATATGGATGGATGCGACGTATATAGCGAATATGTAGGAAACAGACTTGTGTATGTAGCAACTGATTGTAATTCACTGTTAAGCTTGTTCCTTATTGAGGTAAATCCCAATACGTAAGGGTAAGGTGGTATAATATGTATAACGTCCTCTCCGCCTTCGCTTTCTCAGGCTGTATCAGTGTATTTATCATTATATTCAATTCGTTTATTGTATGCTGCATATATAGGGATGCTCTGTCTATTTCTGTCTGTATAATCTGAGAAATAAACCTGTTTTATTTCTTTCTTCATAACCCGGAGTCGCATTTCTTTGCGTTTTTATCCTGCTATATATTGAGGCACTGTGACTAGCCCGCCTTTACCATCGTTCATTGACTTAGAACAGCTCCCGAGAGCATCAAATTGCCTTGAGGTGGGAGTAAATAATAGCCATACAACATAGGACGGAGCGACAAGTATTTGAATAAGGACGATAACAACAGTCAGATCTACCGCCTCTGCTTGTATTCTGATTGATTACTATAAATTCGAATGGAAACAATAATAAAGATGGTTCTCGCAACAAGCAGAAGACGCTGCATCAGTAAACCCGTCTTACACCAATCTAAGACAGATTCAACACGCACTCCTTTATTCGTAAGATAAGACACAACATTTATCATCAATTCTCCAGGGGATAATTCACCACAAAAAAACTGCCTGAATTATGAGGCTTCTACACGAAGATGGACCAAATGGCAGCAGGTGAGGGTCCGCTACATCACCGGAGAACACGAAGAGCCAGACACACATCGAGACTGCTTAAAATTACTAACTAACGATTTAAAGGAACTTGCCGATCGTCGAATATAAATAAAACATATAAAATAGATTAACTAATAATAACAAATAATAATAAATGAAAGAGATATGATACACGTGCAGGTATCTAAATATAAGAGGTCCACAACGATTGGCGAACATCGCTCTAAAACCAACAGACTAAGGGAACTGCAAATGAAAACAAAAAGCGTAGCAGTTTATCCATAAGACTCAATTTAGGGCTGGTAGCTTCAATTCACTACGTACAGCATATATGTTTATTAACTTATCAAGAAAAGTAATGTCAATTACTGTCGGTTTGACGCTGGTTAATAAACTACAGCTTAACAAATCATACTTTTTGATTGCAATTATTGCAATTAATTTTGGGAGGCAACGTTCGAAATATCGAAAATAACAATCTGCTGTACACTATAGATTAAATAATCTGCTATTTATCAACGTTCTAAATTCGCACGAGTTTTATCTGTAAATGTTACTCAAGGTAGAGATTAAACAAATGTTACGGAGACGTTATTTCTATACTTTGTCATGATTGGGGGCCTGTCCCGTGCCATCCTACAACAGTCAACTAGGCAGCGCTAGAGGTGTTCTTGAATTTGGACAGACGAAACCATGCAAAGTCCACCTCGCACTTATGCGTTGTACTCCAAATTATTTGGGCTTCTACTTTCAATCAATTCAAGGGAGTTCGATGATGCTCCGAGAAGAACTCGGAGAAAGATTTTCCCTATTTTAGGTACAAAAATGAACTATAAAATAGGCGGTCCACTAGATAGGCCACTGTTGTAAAGAACCACGTATCACCTACAAAATATTACTACGATAATCGACAAATTACTGGCCGGCTCGGTGACTAATAAACCTATATATGCCTACCTTTGCCAATGAAACGGCTATGATCGAAGAGAAAACAACGGCGAACACGACTTTCAGCATCTTCATCTCGGTCTTTGCCAACTGTATATGTTTGGGTACTTCTTCGCGTGTTGTCGACCGTGAGAAAATTGTAATCTCACTGAGCGTTTCTTCGCGGTTTATGACGGCCTCGTTCCGACCGACGAAACACGGACGGAAGGTGCCGATTGGCTTTTACTGAAACGTAGCTTTCTATTGGACGATCGATGGCTTAACGTGGATGGCCCAAC
Source organism: Epimenia babai (assembly GCA_011762755.2). Classification (NCBI taxonomy): domain Eukaryota; kingdom Metazoa; phylum Mollusca; class Solenogastres; order Cavibelonia; family Epimeniidae; genus Epimenia; species Epimenia babai. The sequence goes on along the minus strand of WURV02193625.1, from coordinate 13,716 downwards.
TGAAAGAAAGGGCGTTCTTTCTATACACGTAACTAAAAAGTCTAATTGCTGTAGTATTATAGATAGATATAATTAATATGTTCTCAGTTAAAAAAAGAAGTAGCTAACACATCGTGGATGGTGTATTTAAAAAAAAATTGCAAATACGATTCTGTTTTAGGGATTGGTAATATACCACTTAAATCAGTTGAGTTAGATGAAACTAGCGCCCAGTCGCGCTTTCAACGTGACAGACAGATGTACAAATAAAATAAAGCACTGAATTCACCAAGGTTGTCCCCATTGGATCATTAAATGGGCATTATGGCCAGATGGCGTCGTCTAAACCTTCCCACATAAAACAAACTGATACCAGCCTGTCGATTGTGGGCCGCTTGTCAAACGTTTTGTCGTGAAATTTAACAAGGAAGATGCATATTGTAAGATTGTAAGTGATATTTTTATGAAAGTAAAAGCCTGACGTGTTTACGATGTTTCGTCATTTTTCTGCATTTAACGATCACCCACTTCACGATCTCCCTCAAATCTCATTTTACTTAACAAAATTCACGCGACGGATATTATTTCAGATTTGAACGCGCAGGCTCTCGAGTGAAACGCCTAGCATCTAGGCGGAGGTCTGGGTGACGTATCGAATTAAATATGACCGTCAGATGAGGCGCATACGTGATCTCGATACAGCATCGAAATATATTGAATGATAATAATTAGACTTTGTTTTGTTGGAGTAGAAATTTTCAAGGTACGATGACTGAGGCGATATTGTAAATGCGACGGCCATCAACTGACATTCACAAAGTAGCACTTATACGTTAAAAATTTCTTTTTCGCTTGCCAGAATACGGTCAATTTAATTCTTCCGTACATGCTAAAGTAAATATTATTGAAAACACACACACGTATAACACGATCGACAGACGATTGCTGAAAATCGAAGCACGTTTACGTCGCCAACTGATATATCGTTGACCTTACGCGAGTGTCCGTGTCGGATCGTGGCGTGTCTGATGACAGCAACGCTGTTTCAAATAATTAAATGTCGTGAGACGGATCTCTTTCGATATTTCACTTATTGAGAAATATTGTGCTAATTATATCCCGCCAAAGTATCTCGAAGTGTTTTATGCGCTCTATATATGTGTGTGTGTGTGTGTGTGTGTTTATATGATGATTACCGAAGTAATCGTTGTGATAGGCCATCATGGGCCCTTTACAATGCTAGTCTATTTATGTGGTTAACACTACAATCCGATTTTCATTACTGATAGGGGTGGGGTGGGGGGAAACACCCAGTGTGAAAAACCCACCGAGACTGGGCAGACAATTGACCTTTTTCCATTCACGCCACTGGGTCTAAATGTCTACATATGAACTGCATATGTCGCACATTCCGCTAAGTCTATGTTTATTCAAAATGAGATGACGACATAGCGAGGCGGTAAGCGACATAGAGAGCACATATAGAGCATCTGAAGCACTGCAAACGTCAGAGGGAAAAAGCCCCAACAGAACCACACTGCAAGGGCTACGCAGACCCCTATGGGCAATTAAGGCGTTTCCAGCCCGAAAAACGCCACAGTTAGTATACTGGTTAGAGCAGGACTGGATTCAAAGTCAAACGCTCTAACTACTACGCCAGCTGCCCCCTATGCGCTCTATATAAAACCGCAGAAAAAGTAAACAGCACGGCTCCTCTTTGTAAAGTCGTCGTTGTCGATAAAAGAACGGTTTGGTACCAATTCGCTCAATATTTTATGCAGAAGAGAGTTTTCCAGTGTAGGTACTCGAGAACATGTCATAGCCTCGCGTTCCTCGCGTGTCGTCTATATAATCGTCGCTCCCCAGATTCGCGAATACACCTAGAGCTGGAGATCATTATGAGAGATGCAATCATCATTAGGGATCGGCGATGCTCCTTGTTAACGAAAGGCCAACATTAGCTTCACTGAATAGAACATTCGATCGCAATTACGAAAATCCTACACAGAAAAATGTAACATTGAATGGCTCGTCAGTAATTGAAATAGCCAATATTGGCGAACCATTTGATACGTTCGATTCGATTTCATTCATGGTTTTTTCAGTCAATCTTCTTCAGCGCTTTATTTTTACATGCTCATATTAGTTGGACGCCAGAGTAAGTTCTTTCTGTCATTCTCGAAATATTGCTTTTTTCGACATTTCATTTCAAGTTATCAAATCAATGAATGCCACCAAGCGAAAAGAAATCAACATTAATTACTTAGTAAAGCATTTTGATTAGCCTACCCGTCAATAATGAATTAATTCGCGTGGAACTGGCTTGGATGTATGTATGCAGCAATGCGATATTTTGTTTGGGCGATTATTGGCAATTCTCAAAGCTTGCCCAAGTAAGCAGTGACAACTACAGAATTGGACAACTTCCCAACGCCTGAAGACAGACTACATGTACAGTCTACGTATACAGTCTACGTATACAGTCTACATGTACAGTCTACGTATACAGTCTACATGTACAGTCTACGTATACAGTCTATGTGTACAGTCTACGTGTACAGTCTACGTGTACAGTCTACGTATACAGTCTACATGTGCAGTCTTGTGCAGACACAGAATATATCAGCACCCATAACATCCCTCTACAATCATCCAGTCAGAATACGACTAAGCTTACAGTATAGTATTCATATACATTGCACTCAATGTAACATTCTTCGCCCCACAAACATATACTTGCTGTATACGGCGTCATTGATTATAAACTTTTTTGTATATGGAAATGAACGCCGTCAAATATAAAATAATGACTATTTATTTATTTATTTATTATTTATTTATGACGCACACTCAGGTAAATCTGATGGTGATTATGAACAATGAGATGACTCGCTAATGGAGAGGTAAACATGAGATCGACCATCCATTTTATCAACGTAACGCGTTATGTACAACATAACATCATAGACCCCGCAAATATTAGCCCATCAAGGCTCTCACATGCAATTCACAATATACGTTAATCCTAGCTATTTAGCGCATATACAATACGCAATATCGCCGCTGAAGGGTGATATCTAGCCTTTTCATCAGTTTACTCGGTTTTACTTCTATAATCGGGGAAGAATGACTTGCTGGGGATCCACGCAGAAAAGTTGACGGGCGTGCGGTTTCGAACCCGCGATATGGCGGTGGCAAGTCTAATGGTGCGGGCACACAAGGCGATATATCACCATAATATTGCAACAATCCATCAATGTTTCTTGCGTGTGCATTGATACTGTGCGACAAACCTTAAACATCGAGGCAAAGATTTCAAATCACGTGATCTATCGAAATATTCAGCTTTCCTTCCGCCATTTTTTTTTCAAAATATTTCTCCAAAGTCAGCGTTATCATGTGACACATACTAGCGTTCTCATTGGTCACCCTTGTAATCGCGATTGCAGGAATAGGTCGGGCGCTGTCGCTTCGATATGAGCGAAACCGCCGCTGCAGACGCTCTCTGCAACGGTCCATGCAACCATCACAGCGACTGGTTGCGGCTAAACTGCATGGTGTAAACGGATATAACGCGGTTATAACTCGACAATCTGTTCTTACATGTCTCCCACTTTGATGTCGCTTGCACAGATCTCCCGCCCCGGAAAAAAACGGTGTCCAGCTAAGCATTCGAGGATCCTATTTAACCTATTTAACATTTCGCATTTCCAGTGCATCTCAATCTGTATTATCGCGATGGAACTTCGTTGGGTGCGACTTAGTGTTTACATGAGTGCTGTAGTGGTTACAATCGCGACTTTTTGGTTGCAGCGAGTGCCAAGCGATACCTTGCGATATAGATTATGTTAACTGCACCTGATACGACCTAATTGTGACGATCTGTAAACGACGATGTCTAGATCAGCGTTCGTATACGTTGTGAGAGCGAAATAGATTTATGAAACGCGATAGTCTCGTGTTTGCAAGATACGTAATCGGATGAATTGCAACATTACATTAGTGAACTCTAATAAGGTTAATTGGGTTTCCACGTGCTTTGACGGCGGTTAATGTCAGTTCCATCTGAAAGGCTTATTAACAAAACTATTTAATACACAGTATAGAAACGGAAATTTAATCTCATACAAAATCAATTTTGAATTCAACATGATTCGTCAATTGCGGACGTGTTTATGTACAGAGGATAGAGTAAAACAGAGCGACTGAACCTGCAGGAACGTTAAAAGACGCTACAGTGTTATGCTTGTAACGATGTTCCCTGAATAGTGTTCGATATAAATAAAATAGTAATTCATACAAAAAATAGATCTTCCAGGGCATCCTGACGAGATTATTGTGGGCCAGACCGTTTTGGCCATAATATGTATACATACATGGGCATAATTGTAGCTTATGTAGGTCCACAAGTAGATCAACGATTACATTACAACGGAGGCTACGAGGGAATTAATACTGACGTTAAGTGTGCTTGACAGCTGGGCTAATAACTACACTGAGATAAAATAATTCGATTTTATTTGAAATTTACCTGATCATGAAGCACCCAAAGGACGCAGGCATTCGTTGGAGAGACTCACCCACGTTAAGTGTGTACTGCAACAACGAGATCACCTCACCAAGTTTGGAAAAGATGAAGTAACAGAATCGCAGCCAAATTCTAGGTAATCATCCCCCTGTTTTCAGGTGAACTCCGTAGTCTTTGTCTCGCTGACTTCCCCACTACGTCACCCTGTTATGGTAGATAATCGACAACTTTCACAGACTAAGCTGAGCGTACGATACACGTACAGTAAGCAGTCGCTATGCATTTAGATGTATACTGTCATTGCCCATTCGAAATTATAAATGTGGCGAATCCGTTTGGCTTATTAAAAACAGGCTAACTGGTAAAGGAGAATAACGGTGCAGACTGCGATATAACACCGACCTCTTACACTAACACATACATAGGTACAATAGTACGTAGTACCGCGTTAACCATAATCACAAAATACAGAAAAAAATGTCCATATACGTTTGAGTCATTTACTCTTAAACTTGTGACACCAACTCTTGGGGAAACCTGGTCTTTATCTATGCAAACGGATGTTCACAAGAAATTAAAAATTAGTCCAAAAGCTGTTATATTTTTGATATTTTTTCTGTCAATGAAAATTCAGACGGTGTCATTTTTTTATTAAACCTGCGATATTTGTACCTAAACATCTGTCACGTCTCACGTTGGCTCCATTTTTATATCTTTGTTTCCCGATACGTCGTGTCTGACTCGGTCTACCACGCCTGCCATAACGACGGACGTTGTCTCCCGCTTGTTAACTAGCAACGCGAGCAGGCGTCAAGTCGCGATAACACGACTAATCTACAGCGGAAACTGTCTTAAACAAAGCGACACGCGCTTTTCCGATATCTACTTGGCGTTCCGGTTACACGAATGACTAACGAATCTCCAAAGTGATTAGCATACATGTGATTAACTGGAGGCCGTAACAATTATGTCTGCAAATTCGCTGTACTCATCACGAAGAACAGGGGAGAAACGTAAATTTTTAATGACTTCCAACTTACCTGTCAGTTGACAGTAATGCGTTTGTCTACAAAGCCACGAGTCGCCACATTGCTGTTTTTAACGACTTCGTTCGATGTTATCGACGCCAGGAGGGCGTCAGAAGAGTATGCACACACGTATGTTTATCGATAGTTATAGATCACGGGTGAAAATAACTTGGTTTATTATGGCGGTAACGCAAACCGAGGGAGAGCGGACATTCTCAGATTTTGGGAATTGTCTCAAGAGGCAAGTCAGCGCTGTAAGATCTCTTCCTTGTGATTCAAATCTTAGTCCTTATCGCGCGTCGGTCGAAAAAGCGCAATAAATCTGGGTTGCTAAGGGAGTCTGGTTGGCGCGTTGGATGTCGATGTACAAAAGAGTGTCTTCGAATTGACTGAATTTTGGGGAGTCTAACGACGTAGCTTACTGTTGCGTCTAGTTATTACATTCTACATAATCAGTACACCTCTTCGACTAACTGAGAAATTTAATAGTACAACAATCTTGCCATGAGAGATACCACATTTAGTGAAAATGGATTGATTTGAAGTTGAATTTTGGAAAGATCGAAGGAATCTGGTGTATGAACTAACGGAGACAACTCAAGTGTATCCCACTTAGCGCTGAGAGTAGCGTCAGATCGATCTTATTCCTCAATAAATCTTTGTTATCACCTGACTCTATGCGAGAGCATCTTACCTTGTGGTAATATCCTTCAAATAATGTCTCTTTTCGATGCATAGCCTAGTTAGATGGTCAGGCACAAATTTATAGACCGCAAGGATCAACCAATAAAGGCTTTCTGATGAATGGTAATAGTAGCTATTTAGCGCAGACACATTACTTCCCACACTCTTAAACCACGTGTAGAGGATGCCATTACATTTGCCCATTTTGTATTCCAGTAATCGGAGATATATTACTTGATGGGGATCGTTGCAGGAAGACCGACCTGTAAGCGGTTTCCACCACGGTTACGAGTGCGGAGCTCATACTACTGTCGTCGACATTATCTTGTCAGTATTGACCAAGGGATAATTCTGCACGCTAAATAAAGCTTTATTATTTTTATAATTACTTGACGATATCTTTGTCAACTACATATGTTGTTATTTTAGAGAAAAACTGTAGATGTCGTACGTGTAGTCCGTTCAGTTTAATAATACATGAATCCTCCCTCCAACGTCGTTCTCTTTCGGATGCTCTCTAGTGCTCTCTGTTGCGCTTGCCTTTTCTCCATCCCTCCCGTGGTCATATCATTGCGAATTGTAATAACTTTCATATTTAGTACGGTGTTCGAAGCTGTTAGCGTTTGGAAGCAATGTTACGAAAGGACGAAGGTCTGTAACCTGCGTATCAACGTCGGTTCTTACTAGTGGCTTTTCCTGTCATGATAGGGCAACCTGTTCGAAGTGTTTCTACAACGGAATACTGACGCTAGCTCTAGAAACGGTCACTGATCGTCTACACACCGACTAACCTCGGAACAAACCATTTCTAACAAATTAAGTCTATTTGGTGGCGCCAGAGGCGCAATGGTTAGAAGAACCGCCATCCATGCGTGAAGTTGCCTTTTCGAACCAGCGCAAAGACGGATTTTTTCCGCACTTTCAATAACAGGAAATGAACAAGATTTTCCTGCTCAGATATTAAGGAAAATTTGTCGTGAAATTGGCTATTACCTTACTGATATAACAAGGCAATACTGTATGTGCGACTGACATTTAATTATAAAGTGGCTCCAAAACACCGCCTTTTCCCTTTTATTTCTGCCCCTACTCATATACATACGGTAGGTGGACAACTTGCCCTATCCTATCGACTTGAAGTGTAACTGTGAAGTTATTCAGTAACAATACGTTATACTTGATCTACTTGTAGATGTTTCCACATAGTCTTTAAACTAAATGCAATAGTTAAGTCTCGCTAGTTCATCTAGAAGCCTATTAAGGACGCTCGACACCTTCAACCCCCGCGCTGTTTTGTGGCGTCGACGATCGGCTGTCATTCGCCAGATTTACAAGATCCCCTACTGACGCTTGCGCATCGACGTTCTGCGTCGAATAAAAAAATTGTTTGGACTAGTAACCGGAAGTGTTTCACCCACGACACGCGGTATTGGAGACGAACCTTTCGTGCAGTGCTTGCCAAATTGTTAAGTAATCGATCACAGATATCTGGTTTTTGCGCTCTTAATATCGACGGCAGAAAACATACCATGGTTGGCGTCGATATGTCATCCAAATATCTACGTATACGGGCACCAGCGGCCCGGCGGACGAAACAGCTGAATGGCGTGCCTGTTAACATGTGATTCCGTTAGTAATTGCGTTAACCGACCGCGATCAGCGCGCCCTCTGTCGGTGCTGACGGAAGTCGCGAAATGCGCGTACGATTGAAAATCGATATTGTACGAGGCGCGCCGCATCGGTCTTACTTAAATAACGATTGTCCATCCAGTTTATTCAGCGCAATAGTTTATGCATGATGTACTAATAAAGGCAAGAGACCCGGGAAAAACTTTTGGAATGCTATCCGTATTGAGTATGACTATATTAGTTGATAGAGCGTATACACATATTGATATTATCATAAAAGTTACGGTTGTTCTCCTGTATGTGGCATTTGTAATAGGCCTCGAGAAAGTCGGTTCCGTGTTCATCACTGCCTTTTAAAAAAGCGGTTCACGTTATGTCATTGGAGGGGTTAGCCTTTGTAATGGCGCTAAAATTACCGTAATGTAAATCAGCGAAAGTAGCCGATGTTGACTATCATTTGACGTCGCTGACGACAACTCCCTGCACAAAACACGATTGGAAGACTGAAAATTTAACAAACTGAGTTTACCAAATTTAGGCCATCTCTCGAGCTGGTGCGTATGTATAGCGAGTGCGTTATTGCTAGACCCTATGTCGTGTGGTCTGTTGAAATATTCCATGAGTCTTTTAACGGTGTTGGAGACAACAAATATACTCTGGTCGTCTCGGCGTCGCGGGATGAATGCGGTGATGGCGTCACATTAGGCTGATTAGTAAACCCGAGGAGTAAAGCTTCAAATGTTGTTCAAGTCGTTATTTGATTACGTACACAATGAGTAGCAATCGGTCGCTAACTGTCATTGATTGAACGATCGAATGACGGTCAGTCAGGTCAACAGAAGCTAACTCTGTTACCTTATACGACAATCGCGATAGCATGCTTGTGGTGTGTATGGGGTCGTCGCTTGTCCGTTACATTACATCGCGTGTATGGCGGGGCAGCATGTGTAACTGCGACTGACATTCACGAATTTTATATAAAGAATGTTGCATGACCATGATGTAGACCCCGCATCTATATAATCGTGCTGTGCGCTAGTCGGGCCACCTGACGCCACTTCGAGTGTGTAAACCCAGCATTGACAGTTTAGCCCTCGCTTAATGGCACTTTTGTTAGTATTAGAGGTGAAGCCCGCTGTGCTGTTGTGTGTGACGTCCCTTTATACGATCATTCAGTTTGGAAGCAGCGGGACACCACATTGAGAGCGACCCACTGCACTCACCAGTGCCACCGTCTACATATCGCTGACCGATCAGCCATATAACATCACGTAAATCAATCATACAGACATATATTAGCGCAGGAAACTGCTCTGAGTAACACTCTCTTTTAGTAGAATTGTACGCTTAATTGAAAGAAAGCAAAAATTCCTCCCTTTGTGGGTCGTCTCGTAATATTATTTGTGTAGATGATGGCGTCGATACACGATGATAACATTATCTATGCATCAAATAACACAGTGAAGATATACTATTTTGTAAATTCACCAGGAAAGGAAACTAAATGTTTTCTCTAGAGCTAAACATTTTTTTGTTTACCCGAATCAGCCATCTTGTTAATAACGTGGCTTAAAATAATAAACGCAAAATTCGTTGTCTCTCCGACGAATATTTCCGGGAACCCTTCTGTAATCTCGCGTTGTGTATCACGGAATATCTAAACGGCAAATAGCTAAGCTACTAGATATAATCATTTTATTACTGACCATTTCATGATTATAGAGGAATTAAACACACCCTCTCGGAAAGACGCATAACATGATGTACTCAATCGAAATATCTTTGTTTTCTGGTTTATGAGAACCCCTCCAAACTCCAGGTATAAGAATTGTTTTAAAGATGTCGTCTATGGGAATATTCGCACCTTCTAGGTAAAATAATATACTTATGTTGGAAGACATTTGGAAAACCGCGTACGGCATATCATTTCTATTCTGCATTAGCCGAGTTCAAGTATGTCTCATGTTGCTAGGTTGATGTAAAGAGACGATTGCTGTACTATTTTTATATTTGATCGATTTGAATTTGCACATTAAGGTAATCATTTCCCGCGGAGTTAAATTCAATCCGGTAACACGAAAATCTGATCACATTTGCAATAACGATGAATAAAATTTAGCTGACAGCTAAGAACAGCAATTGACTACGTGCAATAGGAAGTCATCGATTATTTTCCTTGTCGTAAATGGCACATTGCGTGTTAAATCTGAAACGTCGTGTTTGTACGGGGCCGGCGTTGGCGGTCTATTTTTTCCACAGGACGGGTACATGGCTATTATTTGAATGAACCTCAACAGATAGTGGGTACATCTAATTCCGGAGCTGGTTTAGTTGAAGACGGAATTTCCCTAAAACACATTGCTCTTTGCAATATGTAGTGTTTATGGCGGGTCAGTTAATAACGACGATGAAACTCAGAGAAGTTCTCTAGAGAAGTCTAGAAAATAAAGGATGGTCAAGAAGCTCTGACGCGTGCGTGAACTCGTCGTCTTATGAAGATTGATACAAGTGACCCTCGACAGTTGACCAGCCTCGGGAAGGCCTTCAGATGTCAGTATAATGCTTTATAACGGTTTATATCATATACGTCACTATAATCCTGAGTCACGCACACGACACAGCACGCATCTCTCAATGATGAATAAAGCGGTCGGACAGCGGTCACTCTCATAGTGCCCGCGTATATAACATTCACTCGAGCCACATCAGACGATGTCCAAGTTGCATTAACTGCAAACATTTTCTCAAGGTAAACATCCTTAAATTAATGTAATTATCACGACGCCATACCACATCACACTCCAGTGGTCAAAATTTATTGACTTAATAAATGAAAATGATCACACATGTGAAATAGACAAACATATCAAATACATTTATATGTACATCACAATGTTGCGCGTTATGTTTTGTTTTACTCTTTTCTCTGTAATGTATATAAATAATTGTTTAATAAATCAAAACAGTAAATAAGTTTCTTTATCTTATCATGACCTATTATGACATCTACCTCCACCCATTCACTAATATGAATCACCAAACTATAAACAAATCATCGGTCGATCTATCGATCCATCGATCTATAGATTTATCGATCTATTGATTTATCGATCTATCGATCTATTGATCCATAAAATGATCTAAACGTTTCCCCTACAAGCTATATTTCATTTATTATTTTCTATATTATTGATTTCTTGTTTTATATTTTATTCTGCGTTGACTACATTATGGCTATATCGTGGTCATCAGGAGTATAGATAAGATTTAATGTAACTGGGGGGGGGCGCTGGTTGTCGCAGTTGTTGGATCATCAAGAACGATAGCATCGATCCCCGCTCTAACGAGTGTAATAGCAATGGCGTTTTTCAAACAAAAAAGCGCCCCGTTTTCCGGTAGCGGTCCGGGGGCCCTTACAGCTGGGTTATGTGTGGTTGTGTTTTATACCCCCGACGTGGCTGTCTTCAGATAGTTTCTGGATGGTCTCTCTGACGTTAACCACTCCACAATCTCGTTATCTCATTGCAAATACTCATCAAATATCGCGGACTTAGCGGCTTATAACTATAACGTATAACTCTAGGTATAACTATAAGGCATAACTCTGGGTATAACTATATGGTATAACACTGGGTAAAACTACACGGTATAACACTGGGTAAAACTACACGGTATAACTCTGGCTATAACTATATGGTATAACTCTGGGTAAAACTATATGGTATAACTCTGGTTATAACTATATGGTATAACTCTTGGTATTACTATGAGGTATAACTCTGGGTATAACTATATGGTATAACTTTGGGTATAACTCTATGGTATAACCTTGGGTATAACTATATGGTATAACTCTGGCTATAACTATATGGTATTACTCTGGGTATAACTATATGGTATAACTCTGGTTATAACTATAAGGCATAACTCTGGGTATAACTATATGGTATAACTCTGGCTATAATTATATGGTATAACTCTGGGTATAACTATATGGTACAACTCTGGCTATAACTATATGGTATAACTTTGGGTATAACTATATGGTATAACTCTTGCTAATTCGTCCGTCGTGTTAACCACATAAGCATTGTTCTGGGGCTGGAATGGCTTACACGAGGAGTACATAATAATCAGCCTACCTCTACCTAACCAAAATAACGGACGCACGGCAACCACATTAATTTAGTTAAAATAATGAAATTAAAATGTCCTCATTGTGTAATATGATTTTTTGTGGGGGGTGTTATTCTCCATTTGGTTGTATTTCTTAAAGAAATATTAAAAAATTATTCAATGTGTGTAGTGTCGTTTTCTATTACGTTGTCTCCCAAGCGCGGCCTCATCAAACACGTCAGGACTTGCTATCCGACTTTATTAAGACCTGGGCAATTTGAATGCGATTGCGACTGACTAAAAGTGCTTTTTTTAGCAAACATAAGTCAAGTCTAATTGTCATTCTTTATAGAATTAACGAACAATAATATCCGTATAAACACAGACATTTTGACTTTTCAATCCCGCAAATAACAGAAAGCGCGAATTCACCGTCGAAAGCGAGGTGTTTTACCTACCATTGTTCGCGCTTGCGCTAAAGTAATTCCAGGTACCGCGTTCAGCCTGCGGTTTGAGTCAATCTTACTCGTAATATCGAAGACAATTTTGCACTGGCCGTCAACCCCGTCAAATTACAACGTGCGCTTGTAAAATTCGGTATGGTTTATTGCGCAGCTGCAAATAGCCCGGCCTTGCAGAGAGGCGAAAATAGTCGTTCGTAATGCGAAAAACCGAATTGGCAATTTGTCCTGGGCGGTGAAGACAGAGAGCCGGGGCTCTTATTATTGGCTCGCTGATCCGCTGTGCGGTTATATGGTCTCCAACATAACTCGTTTAAGGAAAGCCATATACAGCGGGGTACGTTTATATTGCTATATATAAATATACAGAACGGTGTTTCATTTGTCTAAACATTTAATTCAATAATTCTTCAGCCTGCAATGTTAATAAAAAGCGTGGGCCTTATTACATTACCCGGACCGGAGAAGGCAATTATAGAAGTGATACATAATCCGTCTACATTAATTGTTGTTTGCGATTTCAGCCATAAGTAATTAGGGCGTGTGAGGATATAATTTTGCGACGATAGAATACTATTTTGTGACGATAGAATACTATGAGGGCATTATTTTGTGACGATGAAATACTATGATTATAGAATTTTACGACGATAGAATACTAGGATGATAGAATCATGCGACGTGTCTGTTTTGCTCATCCACAAAGCTTCTGGGCCAGTCGGACGCAATGTGCGACCCGAGCGTTACAGACTCCACAGCCATCTCAGACTTCCCGTGTCGCTACCTCAAACTTTAAATGGCAACATAACACGACACATTGGAGCACGTATTGTTTCATGATGGTACAGAATCATCGAATTGGCTTGTCGTGTATACGTCGTAGGTTCATTTACCCGCTTAATAAGAAATTTCATCGAATTTATCGTCGTCTTGATAATTATTTACGAACGGTGATAGCGATTCCCTAATGACGAAAATTTTTCGTTCTCTTTTATGCGTAGGTGGGTCTACAGTTGTATTCTCACACTGTGTTGGGGTTAAGACGTGTATTGAGGCGTAACAGAGAGCCACGCTGGGTCAGTGGAGCGTAAAGGTTGACGTCGTAGTATTGAGAGATTAATTGATTATTGACGGGGCGTCCGTGTCTCGTGAATACATGACCGCGTGCAGTCGAACCTTCTGTAAGAGGCTGTTAACGCGTTGGACAATACACAACGTGCGATATGTCTGCCGTAGAGGTGCAGTGTCAAGCGACAGAGTTATGGGCCGGATGGCGGGTGAAGAATAATAT
>WURV02193614.1:0-12198 GCA_011762755.2 Epimenia babai | reverse complement strand
TGTGGGACTTCAATGATCATACCGACATACGCGGAAATACGACATATACGTGTGCGAGATAAGTGGGTAGGCCTGTACTACAATGGATATTCTGGCATATACTGTGTAAGTGGTGAGACAGCATTTATGTGGGCTAGGTGCTGGTACATAGTAGCCCTAGTACTAGTACACTGGATACTTAATAAGGCGTTTACACCGCGATATTTTTTGCGCTAATTTCTGCCTGCGGTTTATTGTGCGTTTACATTGAGATACTTAAAGTTTATCGACAGTGATAATGCCAGTTATGATGTGTCGTCATCACGTGATCTAATAAAGATGGGGGATACAACTTCGAATACGAGTGATTCTGATAGTGACATTGAATTAATCGCTGCTGTTATCACAGCCTGCAACACTACATTTCATCGTGGTTTTATGAATCTTTGGGTTTGTAATATCCCATAAAACAGCCTGCTCTCAGTAGTAGAAATTATTTAATTTTTCGGTTTCGAGTTTTGATGTTGACCGGCTTACAAGCCGCCATTTTGTGGTAGTATTTTTACTGTATAGACAAACGCAGTCACCTGACAGTCACATGTTGAATAATCGTATACCACTGGATAAACGTGCGCAGAAAATTTCAAGAATAGAGCACTGTTGTAATGCCATATATCTTGCAACTATTGATGATTTCTTGCAAATATTGACTAGCGAAAGAAATTGCAGCAAGAAATACCGCAGTGTAAATGCCCATAAGCACTGTAACTGTCATTAGCAGATACCTACTGGAGATAGTATCTGCAATCCTAAAGAAGCGGATATAGAGTTGTCGATCATACATCTTATTAAAATGGTTTTCTAATAATACTAATACGTAATCTTGTCCAATAAAAAAGCATTTGATTACACACCAATACTGTATATGACTATATCATTAAAGGGTTAAAAACATTTATTGTATAATCATTTATCATAAATTTTAGCAAAACACACTGAAGACTAAAGAGTGTTTTGATGAAATGAATAATGGAGTGATATCAACATTCACATAAACTCAGAACATGCAAACCGAAAATGAAACAAGAGGTCCAAGAGGCCTCACCTGAAAAATGACACAAAAAAGAGATGAAAAAGAGATAAAAAAGAGAAAGAGAGATAAAAAATAGATAAAAAAGATAAAAAAGAGATAAAAATATTTAAAGATATAAGCAAGAGGCAAAAGAGACCCGACAATATCCACACGACACTAAAACAAGACAAGAGGCCAAAGAGACCCGACAATACCCATTATGACACAAATGCAACAGAAGAGGCCAAAGAGACCCTACAGTACCTATTACGATACCTGAACAAGACAAGAGGCCAAAGAGACAAGGCAATACACATTACGACACTAAAAAAAGACTAGAGGCCAAAGTGACCCGACAATTTTCATTATGATACTGAAACAAAATCAGAGTCCAAAGAGACCCGACAATATCCATACGACACTAAAACAAGACAAGATGCCAAAGAGACCGGACAATACCCATTGATATACTCTGCCCAATGGCAGATCCCTGCAATAAAGTTTTTGAGACTTTTTGAAATTTTTTAAGAAAAAATACAGACATTGGCAGAAGTTACTTCCCCTAGCTGCAATGATAATACCATGAACAAATCCAGAAGAGACCATCCCAAGGACAATATCTGCCAAATAACAGACCTCTGCGATAAGCGGTTCTTGAAAAGAAATTTTTATTAAAGAAAAAAAAGACGAACATCGCCAAAAGTTACTTCCCCTATCTCCAATGACGATACCATGAACAAATCTAAAAGAGAGCAACCAAGGACAATATTTGCTGAATATCAGACCTCTGCGATAAGCGATTTTTGAGAAGATTTTTTAAGAAAATATTAACATCGGACGGACGGATGGACGGACGGACGATGGACGAACTCCGATTAGAAAAGCTCACCGAGCATGAACTCAGGTGAGCTAACAAAAGGCCAAAGGTATGTGACAATAGCCATAATGATACTGAAACAAGACAAGATTTTAAAGGAAAAATACGAACATCGGCAGAAGTTACCTCCCCTACCTGTGATGACGATACCATGAACAAATCTAGAAGAGAGCAACCCAAGGACAATATTTGCCACATAGCTGACCTCGGCAATAAGCAGGTCTTGAGAAAAAGTTTTTATTAAAGAAAAAAATACGAACATCGGCAGAAGTTACTTCCCCTAGCTGCAATGACGATACCATGACCAAATCTAGAAGAGACCAACCCAAGGACAATATCTGCCAGATAACAGACCTCTGCGATAAGCTGTTCTTGAGAAGATTCAAGAAAAAATACGAACATCAGCAAAAGTTACTTCCCCTAGCTGCTATGACGATACCATGAACAAATCTAGACAGGACAATCCTTAAGACAATGTCTGCCAAATGGCAGACCTCTGCAATAAGCGGATTTGAGAAGATTTTTTAAGAAAAAATATCAGCATCAGCAGAAGTTACTTTCCCTAGCTGGGATGACGATACCATGAAGAAATTTAGAAGAGACCACCCCAAGGGCAAAATCTGCCAAATATCAGACCTGTGATATAAGCCGTTCCTGAGAAGAAGATTTTTAAGAAAAAATACGAACATATGTATAAGTTACTTCACCTAGCTGCGATGACGATACCATGAACAAATCTAGAAGAGACCAACCCAAGGACAATATCTGCCAAATAACAGACCTCTGCGATATGCTGTTCTTGTGAAGAAGATTTTCTAAGAAAAAATACGAATATCGGCAGAAGTTACTTACCCTAGCTGCGATGACGATACCATAAACAAATTGAGAAGAGACCATCCCTAGGACAATATCTGCCAAATCGCAGACCTCTGCGATAATCGGTTCTTGAGAAGATTTTTTAAGAAAATGTTAACATCGGACGGATGGACAGATGGATGGATGGATGGATGGACGGACGGATGGACAGACGGATGGACGGACGGATGGACGGACGGATGGACGGACGACGAACGAACTCCGATCAGAAAAGCTCACCGAGCATAAGCTCAGGTGAACTAAAAATAGCTTTAATATTCCTTTATGATGATTTGATAAACTATTACACGACGCTCTAGAATGAATAGTTATATATGCATATCATACTAACATCCAACATTGACGATACAGGTAGCAGTATCTGAGCCAAGAGCATTGTGCACCTTGAGTGTGTAATTACCACTTGATGCTTTCGTTGTATTGCGTAATGTTAATGTAGCAACATCACGGTTAAAAGATGCCTCATGATGTCGAGTATCTAACAAAATAGCATTCATTGCATTAATTCACAATATAGCAGTCAAAGTGATGATACAATTTTTGTAGTGTGCATTCACGATGTTGACTTAAGAAAGTCATTGAGAAATTCTTGTAAAATTAGTTAGAGAAATATGGTTGTGAGACCACATCTATTACTTAACAAACCAAAGTATAGAGTTAGTTACTATTCAAAGCAATGGAATATTGACTCACCACTCTCTATTGGTTCACCATTCTTACTCCAAGACATAACTGGCTGTGGTTCACCACTGACTTTTGCAGTTATTAAGACTTGTTGACCCTTCAAAATGGACACTTGTGATGGGTCAAAAGTGAGTATTTTGGAAGCTGAGGGAGCAGGAGATGTCTGGTAGTCGCTGCTACTCTCTGTTCCTACTTCTGTGTGAAAAAATAAGAAAATGACAATTTGAACATATACATTCTGAAAAGTTTTACATACATAATTGTGATAAATAACAAGATAATAATTATATTCGAGTTAGTCCCATTAATGTATGAAATCGAGACACTGAAAACACTTGTATACAAGTTGTCATGATTTATAGTAAAAGACCAATGACCACCCCGAGGACAGTATGTGTGAAGAGGTAAAGCTTTGTGCCGAGTGATTTGTGGTAAGATTTAAGAACATGCTAAAATCGTATGGACAGGAAACAGTCGGTAAAATTTACATGAAACTGAAAAGTTTATTAAAGATTGTACGGTACACCTGAAATGTTAATAAAATTTAAAATATTCCGTCAATTTTATCTGTTTCTTTGTTTCGTTACTTTCTTTAAAATTTTTTTCCTATTGCGGTTTCGATATTAGATATATCGGGGAGGACAGTCGTAAGTCCTTCCTTTTGATCGATATAATCCTTCTGTTGAACTGCCGATTAGAATAACATATACGGCGGATATCGCGCCGACATTGTGATTGGCAGTCGGGGCGTGATTGACAGCCGACGGCCGGTCGCTGAGGAGTAAAATTCTACTCGCGGGACCGTCTGCAACACGCGACCGTTCGCGTCAGGCCGCTGGTCGCTTAATACAGTGTACTTATATAACAAAAATGTTTGGGACCACCGAAAGGCGGTTGCTTAAGACGAGTGGTCGCTGTATACGAGTGGTAGTTAGAGCAGGTTTCACTGTATATATATTCCCATAACGACATCAGCATTAGGGATGATGATTCATATGTTCCAACTCACAGTAAAAAACAATGTTACAAAATCACTAAAGTCTCAATGTAGTAAATGGTACGAGGAAAACAATAATATTTATTATATTTTCAATTGTGTAGTTTTTAAATATACATTCAAATGTAGTTGCACTACAGCTACAGACCTAGTACTTGTGTATTATTGTATGTATATTGTAACTGTATCGCTAAACCATGTATTAATCGATACGAGTGTTTTAACGGGTGTTGCATAGGACTTGATATATACCATTATGATTGTTTCAATGTGGATTTTTATGCATGTGAATATTTTCAGTTAAATTATGTAAATTAAACGTGTACGTATATATTGTATGTGAATGTCTTATAATACTTTATATTGCCTCATGATGCATTCAAAACGTATAATAGTATAGATGAACAAAGTTGTAAAACTCGGGGGACACAGCCAATAAGTCTGACACTTTGTGTGTCTCCCTTAAATACATCCCACCCACATAACATAATTCAATCTTGAAATATACTATGTGATCGCTCTTATTTTCTTATCACTTCCTCCTGTTTTACTGCATAATTTTTTTCTCTCTTGTACATCAAGTATCAATGTATTTATTGTGTTTATATTGAATAAAACATTTGACTTCATTTGATTTGAATATTAGAGGTATTTGATATAACATATCTGTAGTTCCTGTTTATAATTCATGCAATATTGAATACTGAAATACTGGTATGTAAAACCCATAACTAAAAAATTAGAAACCTTGTATGTTGATTCGGGCAGTGCAGCTGACAACACCAGCTTCATTGCTCGCCAAGCATGTGTACTGACCAGCATCAAATGGGTATGCCTCAGCAATCGTGAGTCGTGCGGTTTGATGTGTATATGTCATCTGAATATGTTGAGACTCCTGCATTCAAAAATATATGCCTTAAGCATTTGTGATAAATATTTGTATGACATGTACAATGATGATATTAGTGAGTACAGGAAGATTTCCCTACATAGGAGCTAATTACACCTACACAATAGTTTTTCTCTGCAATTTTCTAAAACCTAATTGGCCATTTACTCTGCCATATTTCTTGCACTAATTGCTGCATGAAATTAATTGCGCTTAGCATTTACACCAAGATACTTAAGTTTAACGATAACGCCGATTGCCACATGATCGTGATTAAATAAAGATGGCAGACACAACCATGGATTCAGATAATTAACCACTGCTGTCATCACAACTCTCATAGCTAAGGACAATTTTACGCCGGAAGAGAAAAACACCGCATCCCATAAAATAGCCTTTTCTCAGCAGGCATTAATTAATTTCTCTGTTCCGATGTCAATCGACTTACGAGCTGAAATTTTGTGGTAGTGCTGTTAGTTTATGGACAAATGTGATCATCTGACGGTCACGTGTAGAATACTCGTACACCATTGGCTAAATGTGCGCAAGAAATTGCTCTGAATAGACCACCACTGTAATGCGATATTTCTACAACAATTGATGATTTCTTACAAATTTTGACTTGCGCAAGAAATGGCAGCAACAAATATCGCCGTGTGAATGCCCTATTAACAAAAACCATGCAACCAATGAATATTACCAACACGAATATAAAAAACAAATTGTTGACAATGATTTACAAAAATTAGGTGAATCCTTTTTATTAGATACTACTTAAACTGATTACTGGAAATGTCAACTGAATTCAACTTGCAATGTAAATATAATAAAAATTATAACCAAATTTTTGAAAATAATATGTTAACCAAGTTACGCAATAAGTTATGCTTATACTAAACAAATCTGTACAGAACTAACAAAGTGACAACTTCTGCCAAATAGTCAATCTCTATAATAAAGATTTTGTAAAAATTTTAAGAAAAGCACAAACATTAGAAAATATTTACCTCATTACCTTCGATGACAAATCCTTGACAATATAGATGGGAAAAAGCAAATAAATCTTGCTAATAGTCCTATGATAAACAATGTTAAAGATAAATGAAGACAAAGTGAAAACAGCAGAAATGCCCTCCCTGCATTATCGGTTTTGATGAAAAGGTAAAAAATCATCTCAATATGCTAACATGACAATACCTGAATCAACTAGGAAATTAATTCTGTCAAATGGCAAAGCTCTGCTATTATGAAACAAGAGGCCCAAGAGGCCTCAAGACGCTCACCTGAAAAATAGAGAGAAAAAAAAGAGAAAAGAGAGAAAAGGGAGAGAAAAAAGAAAGAGAGAGAAAAAAAGATAACAATAGGCCTCAAGACGCTCACCTGAAAAAAATAGAGCAAAAAGAGAGGAAAAAAGAAAAAAGAGACAAAAAAGGAAAAGAGAGAATAAAAAAAAGGGAGAAAAAAAGAAAAAAGAGAGAAAAGGGAGAGAAAAAAAAGGAAGAGAGAGAGAGAGAAGAAAGAGAGAACAAGAGGCCTCAAGACGCAGACCTGAAAAAGAGAAAAAAGAGAGAGAAAAGAGAGAAGTAAAGAGAGAAAAAAAGATAAAAAAGAGATAACAAGAGGCCAAAGAGACCCGACAATACTCATTACGATACTGAAACAAGACAAGAGGCCACAAAGAGACCCGACAATACCCATTACGACACTAAAACAAGACAAGAGGCCAAAGAGACCCGACAATACCCATTACAACACCGAAACAAGACAAGAGAACAAAGAGATCTGACGTTACCCTTTACGATACTGAAACAAGACAAGAGGCTACAGATAATAACCATTACGAGACTAAAACAAGACAAGAGGCCAAAGAGACCCAACAATACCCATGTGACACCAAAACAAGACAACACAAGAGGCCAAAGAGATCCGACAATACCCATTAAAATACTGGAATAGAACAATAGGCCAAAGAGACCCGACAATACCCACTAAACATACCCACTACCAACGACACTAAAACAAGAAAATACAGATCTATGTGAACCTCTTAAGCTGTTCTTGAGAAGATTTTTCAAGAAAAAATAGGAACATTGGCAGACCTCTGCGATAAGCGGTTTGAGAACATTTTTTAAGAAACGGTTAACATCGGACGGATGGATGGACGGATGGATGGACGATGGACAAACTCCGATCAGAAAAGCTCACAGAGCATAAGCTCAGGTGAGCTAATAAGTAACATATTTTAAGAAACATGTTATGAGATGAATAGGCAGATGGATGAAACGATTCCTACAGAGATCAATAATAGCACAATGGATAATTTTTCAGGCCAGCAAATACCATTTAGGGGTCAAAAGAATAGCTTTCCGTCCTCATATGTTATCTGACATGGTCATTAAAAAGCTAACCTGGATCTCCCGGTCACCATGGTACCAAATGACTTTTGGGCAAGGCAAACCCAAAACAGTACATTCCAGAGTGAGGCTGTCACCCTCATGAATATTCTGATCTGTTATTTTTGCAGTAAAAGATGGTGCTTCAGATTGACTATGAGGTGAGAGTTGCTGATGCTTGCGGCGGCCTGAGCTGGATTTGGTTCCATCAGACAACTCCGATTCTGTGCTGCTCACTGACTCAATCCTTTCCAACACCCTCTCACTATAAACACCAAATACAGTACAAATATATAGATATATTGGAAATAGTGAAAATAGCCGTCTTAGTTATTAATTTAGAAAGCCCATTAGTGTTTTATTGATAATCTATACGTGTGTTATTTTCTAACGACACTTAGGCCATATCAATGTTTTTAAACAGTGTATTTATTGATGTAAATGTGTTAAACAGCAATGATAGTAGTGCATTTTGAATCAAATACATTTCATTTCCTCAACAAGAGGCCTCATGACACTGACCCGGAAAAGAGGGAAAACAAAAGAGAAAAAGACAGAATAAAAGGCCATCTTGATATTAGAACGAAGAGACAAGGAGACTGCTTGACATCAAAGATAGACCTGAAAATACCCATTACGATGCTGAAACAAGACATGAGGCAAAAGAGACCAAAAAATATTCATTACGATACTGAAACAAGACAAGAGGCCACAAAGAGACCCGACAATACCAATTATGACACTGAAACAAAACAAGAAACCAAGGAGACCCGACAATACCCATTACAACACTAAAACAAGACAAAAGGCCAAAGAGACCCGACAGTACCCATTACGATACTAAAACAAGTTAAGAGGCCAAAGAGACCCGACAATACCCATTACGACATTAAAACAAGAAAATACAGATCTGTGGAAAAACCTAGGCTGAAATCACATCTAATTGCTGTGATGGCGATACCATAAACAAATCTAGAATTGACCAACCCATAGGCAATATATGCCAAATGACATACCTCTGTGATAAGCGGTTCTTGAGAAGATTTTTTAAAAGATACTAACATCGGCAAAAGTTACTTCCCCTAGTTGCAATGGCGATACCATGAACAAATCTAGAAGAGACCATCTCTAGGACAATATCTGCCAAATGGCAGACCTCTGCGATGATCTTGAGAAAATTTTTTTAATAAAATGTTAACATCGGATAGACGGATTGACGGACGAACGGATGGATGGACGGGGGACGGACGACGGATGAACTTCGATCAGAAAAGCTCACCGAGCATAAGCTAAGGTGAGCCAAAAAAACAGCTAATGCTCCCTTTGCAAAGTACATCCAAAAAAGAACATACCTTAGGCCAGTTTTGTAAAGGGCCAAATCTAGCCCAAATGATTCCTCCCTCCTGAGAATCGGCCTATGGATACATACATACAAACATAGTACTTATATGCTACAGGTGTGCACTAATTACTGTAATTAGGAATATTTGACAACTGTAAAAGGCGCTTTTAGGGGTGATTGATCACGATTTTGCCAGCTGTTAATAACATCGTCGGTAATATTATTATCCTCTGTTTTTTCACAAAATTATCAGCAGATATTGTTTTTAAAACTTTACTTCATTCTTAGTGCTCAGATAAGAATAACTGATCGAAGCATTTGCTGCGAAGAGCTACAATTGGACTGTTGCTTGACTGATGCTATTGCATGACTGATGCTACTGGTGAATAAAACGTCTATAGTTTTCTAAATTCACTGAGAGCAGATGAGTCTGATTAATTGGCAATTGGTGTGTATCGCCAATGCTTCCTCCTTAGTAGATTACAAAGACATTACAGCCACAGACCATTTAGAGTTTTTAATAATAACTGCATATCACTCGTAAAGTACTAATTTTGATATGTGTCATTTACCTGGACAGGAATTGTGCAGTTTTCGTGGTGGGTCGCACAGCTACAGGTACAGTATGCGAGTCACTTCCTATTTCATTGGACACAAAGCATGTGTACTGACCAGAGTCAGATAGCGTACCACTGGTTAGTTTGAGAGTGTAGTTATCTCCATGTTTGTACATCTGTAGCAAATAGGCAAACTTCTTGAAAAAGGAAAATGTGATTGATTATTATGTATAATGAAAAAGAGTGATAGAGACGTAGAAAGCTTTAGGAAAGACAATCTATGCAGAACACAGCTACATCTGAGAGAGCCACATTGCATCATGTGCACATCGAAATGTGCACATGAACCTCGCGAAAGTAGTATACTGCTATAAAATTTATCAAACATTTTATTGACGGAATGCTATAAAAATCGAAGTTGAAATTGATGTAAGACTTGTTAGATATAAGGATTCAAAGGTGACGAACTACATAGACTAGGTTGTAAATGTAGTTCAGTGGACAGAAAGGTTTTATGTAACATATTTACACTCTGCACTCGATAGCCCGACACTGTCTGTTCCCGTAAAATGTGTCGGAGTAACGAGGGTGTTGGAGTACTGAGTATGACGCCATTCTTTTTTTGTTTCAGGCAACCATGGAGATCGTAGGAGAGAAATTGCCAATGATTTTTAGTAGTATCAATTTATTTATAATCCATTATCATCAACGAAGTAATTAAACAGTGTATAATCAAATAAAAATATTGACGTATGTACAATAAATAAATCGTTACTAGGGGAAGGGGTGATACACTTGGATATAATCGTGAGTATTTAAAAAATTTGACAACTTTTTTTCATCTTTGATTGACTTGCCCTCATCCCTAATTTTAATTGTCTAAATGTCCGATCTCAAACACCCCACAAAATACACACTTTGGCAGTCTTTGATACTAGCTGGGTTGTTTGTCGGAGGTGTAGTCATTGCTTGACATATGTAGGTCGTGAGGGTGTCGGATTATCGGAGGGGAAATACAGGTAACATAATTAGTTACTGAAAACAGGCGTCAGTGTCGGAAATCCCCATATGTCGAAGTAACGACTACCATTAAACAAGGAAAAATCGGTTCCCAAGCATCGGTGTCAGAAGTCCGCGTGTGTCAGACTATCGAGTGCTGGTCTATCCAGAGTATACTGTAATTAGAGCAGACCTCTGAAAAAAACTGGTCACATTGGACCAGGAAGCTATAGTTTCACCATGCTCGTCTTATATCAGCACTGACACATATACAACTAACATACTCACTTGGCAGCGGGGAGTTCTTCTCAGAACCAGTCCATCTTTTTTCCAGACAACATCGGGCTTAGGGTTGCCTTGAGCCTTACAGGTGAGGGAGATCACATCACCTTCTATTGCGGTATAGGGCTGTGGTTTAACTACTATCTCCGGCTTTCTATGTTGGTCTGGAGAGATTCAATATCAATCTTCAGCCGACTATGGATGATACATCATCTTAGTATTACTACTGTCTTGCTGAATCCTAAAATACCCTAAATACAAACTGGAAATAGGTTAATAATCAAGTCTAATATTTTACCTGGAAGAAATGCTCAGAAAATGCCTACATCTTTGATGGGACATGAATCCATAATACACATATCATAGATGAAGTTTTGTACCATGTATAATATATGCTAGTGTATATAACAGTTGAAATAGTTGTAGGTGAGAGAACAAAAAAAACATCAAAATCAAGCAAGGTTAGTAAGCCATGATGCACAAAACCAATGTTATATAATACGACGATATTATGGTGAGTATTAAAGTAATTCAGATTCATTATTAAATGTACCTTTACAACAGTAATGCACTGTACAGAATGAATGTCAACATCCTCTTAATGATATTATGTCTCCCTGCATAACTCACTTATATCTCACCTTTTACCAGCAGATGACAGTAAGTTTCTGTGTCTCCATAATCATTATATGCCTCACACACGTACTCTCCCGTGTCATCGATGATCGCCTCCTCAATGATTAGTTTATGTAGATTACCATCTTGGATGTAAAGGTAATCCGGGTCATCAAGGAAAATCTCTTTGTTGTCCTTCACCCAAACCACCTCCAGTGGTATGCTTCCTAAACCCATCATTTGCTCCAGAGCGTCATATTAGAGAAATAATCTATTTTTAAATGGCAGGGCACACTTTATACATAAATCTCAGAGTTAAGTATAGTCCAATGTTAGTCATATAATTAATATTACACTTAGGAGAGAATATTGAAACTCATTTCTAATGTGAATCAGTCATTTATGCGTAACTCTTTCATTAGGGCTAAAGAAGCTTGTGTTAAGCTTGTGTTGACGAATGATAGTTTTAGAGCTGTTAAAATGAATGTTAATGAGGTAAGTTTTAGTTAAGAAAAGGCTGATTATTAAGGTAGTTGTTGCCACTCTTGGCTATTAACGCACACATACAGACATGCACGCACATACACACACACACACACACACACGCACACACATTTACAGGTAAATGTAGATTAA
>WURV02193592.1:0-12200 GCA_011762755.2 Epimenia babai | reverse complement strand
CAATGGGGTTTAAGGCGCTTTCAGCCCGAAAAACGCCACAGTTAGTATACTGGTTAGAGCGGGGTTTGAACCAGGGAGCCCTGGATCCAAAGTCAAACGCTCTAACCACTACGCCAGGTGCCCCCAAATAATTATGGGTATACAATTACATTCAAAACAGATTAATAGTTGAAATAAAAATTAATCGGCAAAATAAATTACTGTGTACTGTGTTTATGAGATGTCTATTTCTTCTATAGTGAGGGTAGGACTCTAGACGTAGAAGTCTCTGTTGACAACAAGGGGCATCCTCAAAGGTGTTGAGAACACAAGGGATTTACTTTGAACACCGAACAGCCTTTAGCTACACTAGTAGTACTAGTAGTATACGACGTACCTTGGGGAAAGCATCGTTGATAACGACCATTTGATCATCTGAATCAATGTGCAGTGACTTATCATTTAATGCAGATTGTAATCCTAACGCCCAGTGCCCATTCGTTTTCTTTGCCTTTGTAACACTAGCCGTATCATTTTCGTGAGAAGGAACCGTTCCTAAATGCCGTTTGAGACTTTTAGTACTAGTTTTAGCAGCCGAAGACAGCTTTTCTGCCATCTTGAATTTTGCAACCTGCTGGTCCGGAAATCCTTAAATCCTTTATTCGTTTTTTATTTATCTACTATACGTATATCCATTCATCCATTCATCTTTTAGTTTAAGCAGCCATTCCTCACCTATACTTTTTAATTTTCTTCCACAATGTAAAGAGCTAAATTAAATACAAACTTAAAACTTTCTTTTTTCTACTGCCTCTTGCTAAGTTTACGGGGACTTGCTTTAGTTATCTTTAGCATGTTTCATCACTTGGCCACGTGATAGTTTTACCTGCGTTATTTTATAACGCAATACTAATTAATTTTCTTATATGTTGTATTTTTCGTGTGATATTTAACATAGTTTTACAGAGTGATTTTATGTCTGACACTGTGCCACTATCCGATCTGTGCCGTTACATTTTTAGTTATAGGCCTATTTTCTATGTGTGATCTTACTGCATGTCTCTTTGATTTTAGACTCATATATTATGGTATACCGAGTTCGATTTTGAACTGTATTCCTTTTATTTCTAGTTAATCATAGTAACCGTTAATTTGTAAAGTGTCTTAGATAGCCATGTGTTTTAAATCAATAAAATTTAATTTCAATTTCATTTCATGTTGAAATGCTGCAACCGTAGCGGCGCTTGTGACAGATGCTGGGAATGCATTCCAATACGAGACGACTGAAAAAATGAATGAAATGCTGTATACATTTTTGTTGCAGTGAGGGACGAGATATTTGGTATCGGCGCCCTTAGTTGAATAGTATGAGGGAGAGACAGTGAAAATTTGTCTTGGAGTGTCTCCCAGCCCAACTGCTCCCGCATTTCTGATACACTACTGCGGCTATCCCAGTTGATGTAGGTGAATCCACGATGGTGGCACTCCGGTGCGTATGAGGGTCCGATGAGTTTGAACCATAACTGGTGGTATGTGAGTTTTATAACATCGGGCCTTGACTTCTGGTGAACAAGAAGGTGTTGCAAGAAGGCATGCGTAGAGTTGGCCTTTTCAATGACACAATTTATGTGCTTTTGCACTGGAGTTTGTTATTAATCGTAATACCCAGGTACTTGGCGTTGTCTACAACAGAAAATGCCTTTTTATGAATAAAGTACGGAGCTATTATTTATTTACGCTTATTAGTTATGTGGAGTACGTCCCATTTACCTTCATTGAACTTCATGGACCACCATTAGTCCAACGCTCGGAGCTTATCCAGGTCACGCTGAAATGTGGTGCGGTCACGCTGAAATGTGGTGCAGTCACGTTGGTCCTCTATAACCTCATACAATAAGCAGTCAGCAGCGAAGGTTAGAAGAAATGCCATCAGGCAGGTCACTGATATACACCAGAAATAGGAGGGGCCAGGGACAGTTCCTTGTGGCACCCCGAGGTGGCTGCCACAGGTTCGGACTCTTAGCCATAAAGAACAACTGTCTGAGTACTTGCAGACAAGAAGTCCCCCTATTCACTTGAACGTTGATCCGGTTGTACCATAGTAGCCAACTCAAGCTTAAGAATCATTTTCTGTTAAAACCAGCTGAGACTTACAGGAGCGTCTCTTTCTTAAGCCATGCTGATAGTCCGTTAGAACGTTAACCCTCCCAGGATGGGTAAGGGTATGCGAGTGAACTATGTGTTTGAAATACCGAATCACCAATCTCCAATATACGCGTTCTGTAGAATGTAGGTACTATTGCATTACAGTGACACCGACCGATGGTAGTCAGCGTAATAACCATAATTATCGTTTTGCCAGGGCAACAACAGTTCGAAGGTGGTGCGCGCAATGCTTGCGTTGGAATCGCCGTCTTCAGTTATGCAGTGACTTTTCATTATTGTCGGTATATTCACAAGTGACCCAAGTTCAACCGTCGAATCTACAGAGTAAAAATGTTTCTGATCGCTGACGCTCGCTGTGTACACCAAAATACATAAGTTAAACAATATTTTCGCTACAAATCATTAAACATTTATTGTTGTTATTTAATGTACTATCTCTAAATTGGCTTAAGTTAACAGACAAAAGGCCTGTTTTCGGATATTGACCTACAATTTTGCGACTATACGAAACTAAAATTAAACTTGCGTTCAGCGGGAAAATTAAAAAAATGTATTCTTTGCTCTTGATTATAAGACGTTACGTCAACATCGTAGCGCGCATATATTTTTTTCAAGCAAAACTATTGGATTAAGGAAGTTGTTGAAAGCAGAGGTGATTGGAAAAGTTTGATGTAAACTGAATGGCACAACTATATCAGGAAACGCTCTATCAGAATATCAAGATAGAGAAGTTTAGTCCAGACAACTGAATAAGAATCCATATCGACAGAAAGAGATGGGTGGCTGATTAAATTTGTCTAAATGACAAATGGTAAATTATTCATTCAAACTTCACATAAAAATTAGATGCTGGGATGAAAATATTGGGCAGCTTTAGGCTCAAAAGTTTTTATGAAAATGCTGCAAAAAGGCTAGTCGAGATCGACCATGTGTTGGTTAGTGCATGCTTCATCCACTATGGGTAGTTTTCTACTGACTCAAGGCACCGACACTAAAGGTGTCTTCACACTACGCGATTTGTTGAACGCAACAGTTCGATCAAACACTTGGCTTCAACATTTCCTGGCATTATCGTCCCAACATTGCGAGAACTGCAGGTTTCTATGATCTATCCTGTTCAGCTTGTGGCGAAGATTGTTGAAAGGTTCATACTGGAAATCGGGAACTTCCCGTGCCCTCGGCACTCTCGTGTCGCTTTCTTGCAGACATTTCGTAGTAGATACTATACGATGTTTAGGTGTCAATTAACCTTTTCTCCATTCAGTTAGGACATACATAAAAACATTGAATGAATAATGGTAGGTGAATGACTTGATATTGTGTTTGCGAAGTAAGCCTTTGTTATTGCGTCTATGGGGTGAGCGTTAGCGATTGTAATTGTCAGATAGCAGAAGGCAGATGTTTGGAGGGAGTGTTGATTGTAGGTAGTTTTAGGTGTTAGTATGGGGGTGGAGGTAAGTACATCTTAGGGTGTATTACACTGATTCCAAGTGGGTGATATGCGACCAATGTTTTATTCAGTAATTCTCTCTTGTTAAGATGCTTTGTGTGTCGTGTACTTGATCTATGGGTATCACTGACATATTGTATGTGTAGTTCATAATATTGCAACGGTTACAAATTGGGGTATTCTGGTATCGTTTGACATTTGCTCCATGAGATATAATACATTGGTACCGGTGCATGTCATGTGGTCTATGATTGTGTATGTGTGGCTGTGCTCTTGAATGTGTTGGTTTTTGTGGTTTCATTGCGTGTACAACAATGCGAGGATATTATCCCTGGCCTTATATTGACTGAAGCTGTCACACTGAAAGGCTAACTATATCATCTGACAAATGCCATGTTATTGCGTAATTTTGACGAATTGTAATATACCTTAGTGCGCCGTGTGGATGGATGGCCAAACTGCATTTCAACTAGTTGCCATATGTTGTCTTAAACAAATCGCATAGCATATTATACTTTCAACATATTGCATAGCGGCACTATACTATAATAAGCTGTTAGTATGCTGAGACGGTATATCTAATAGTAAACTCATGCAAGAAATTGTATTTCAAAGCTTTCTATTCAATCTTAACCACATGACCCGAATATTTTTTACATCCAAGATGAAAATTCTCAGCATCATTTGTGAAAAATACAACTATACAAGGGCAGGTATAGTTATACATATTATCGTTGACATCTGAAATAAAAATGCGGAGAGACTTGCGATTCGAAATGTATAAAAACGGATTGGTCTGAGTTCATTAATTGTAACATATTAATTTGATAACAAATCACCCGTGAAATAAATGTAATAAGTTTTATTCATCAAAACCATGTGTATTGACAAAAAGGTGAAAATCTATAATTCTTATATGTCTGAGTACTGCCACAAATTGGGAACGGCGTATTAACCCTAGATCCTTGTTCTGATGAAGTAGGGAATAACCTTACTAACTACATGTCAGATAACATAATCGAAGAGGCAAGGGTTAAACTGAAGTGTATAAACTGTGTATATTTGGTAAATGCAACTATTTATGAATGGGAAGGGTAAACTAAAGTGCAAGATGGCATAAGGTGAACGGCATCGTACGTATGGCATAATGTTAAATGAAAGTGGATTTAATCATATGGTAGACTTTGGTAATGGATTTGATACAAGATACAGAAACATAAATACACAGTTAACCCTTACCACACTGAAAACTGTACATCACATTACTCTACCAATACAATTCTGTGGCAACAGAGTGCTAAGGGTTAATGGTTGGGTAGACCTAATGAAAGGATGTGACAGAATACTACAACTAGAAATGAATTCTCGACTGGTAGAATATCACAGAACATTACTGCGTTATCTATTGTCCTTACTAAAGACATCCAGGCCTGAATGGGTCCAATCAATTAAAATGTATCCCCACTACATAAGACATGGAGAAACTGTAGCTCCCTGAGCCAAATGTGTTTCGCTTCGTTCAAAGTAGGATTCATGACCTGCCGTAATTAATTGTAAAGCATGCAGAGATCCAATCGGCAAATTACCGTGTTTACTATGTTGAAAAACACCTTATAAATCTAAATAGACCGATATTGCATTCCATGATTACTAAGGTTGAAAAAAAAGGTCGAAAAACCACTGAATTTACTGACGCTGTATTGTTTTGAGAAAGACAGTACGGCATGTATTTATAGTCCATTTACTTAATGGGGCCCATCCATTGCCCCATAAACTTCCCCAATTCCAAGGAGATGTACATTGATAACCACTCATGCTTTCTTCATTTTACATAGCAAGAAACGGGAGAAAAGATATATGATCGATAGCTACACCAAAATTACTATCAACGATGCTGCGATAATTCATATGCTACTACAAAATTCAACAAAATCACATCAAGACTAGTTATGAAAAGGCAGAAGCAAAAACAAAATCAAATTCAGCGCAGTCATGTTAGTCATACATCTTATGGTATCGAAATACAAATACAAAAGGCCAAAAATAATTGTGAGTATTTGACATACATGCAAGAGGTTGAATGTTATGTCATAACTTTATATGCATGCTTCAGAACTGCAGATATATCTAGTATGTAACAGAAGCAAATATTTGGCGAATCATATTGGTAATTTGGACACTGTTATTCCTTCTTCTATGGCTGTTAAATTGATACAATCGCATCAATAATTTGGACAGTGTTATTCCTTCTTCTGTAGATGGTACTATTGCATCAATAATTAGGACAATGTTATTACTTCCTCTGTAGATGTTAAATTGGTACTATAGCATCAATAATTAGGACAATTGTTATTCCTTCTTCTGTAGATGTTAAATTGGTACTATAGCATCAATAATTTGGACAATGTTATTCCTTCTTATGTAGATGTTAAATTGGTACTATAGCATCAATAATTTGGACAATGTTATTCCTTCTTCTGTAGATGTTAAATTGGTACCATCGCATCAATAATTTGAACAATGTTATTACTTCTTCTGTAGATGTTAAATTGGTACTATAGCATCAATAATTTGAACAATGTTATTCTTTCTTTTGTGGTTATTAAATTGGTACTAAAGCATCAAGAATTTTGGACAAGGTTATTCCTTCTTCTGCAGATGTTAAATTGATACAATCGCTTCAATAATTTTGACAATATTATTCATTCTTCTGTAGATGTTAAATTGGTACTATAGCATTCATTAATTTGGACAGTGTTATTCCTTCTTCTGTAGATGTCGAACTGATATAATGAGGCATGCAAATTGGCCAGTCATTACACAATTTTAAACTCAATATTTCAAAAGAAAGATATCTTATAAAAGTAAAAAATATAACCAATAGGGTTGTTTTAAGTTGCTATGCCATCCCAATTTATGCAAAAGTGATGTCAACATGACGAAATTGCTTTTGATTGCAAAAACAGATGCTTGTGCTGCTCATGAGGCCGATGATGTATATATTAAACAAACATTTCTGAGTTAAAAAACACTAGCAGCATGCAATAGGTTAATTTCAATTAGTTTTGGTATAAAACTGAGACTATAATGAAGAATCTACCTGATTAATGATCGTCATCACCAACACAGTGTGGATGGTGTACGACATTGCAGAGATCTATCACAATTTGTACAAAACATTGTAAAATAATAGAAAAGATAGTCTCTAGTGTCTTACACTACTCTAGACTAACATCAGACATGTTGGATTGTTCAATCATTCAACATCCAAAATGCTAGATTCGTAAAAAGAAAAATATATATCTAACTTAACCAAACTTGATAGGGTAACGGCATGGAGAAATCAAACCATCAAAAATGTTGTTCAAACATATGTTGCTAAGTCGCTAACTGGATCCTTCACATTGGCAATAGGGAAAGAGACAACCAATGAAACACAATAACACAAAGTGAGTGACCAATGGGTGTCAGCGAGCTACGTCGCCTCCATTCACCATGGCGGCAGCAGCTTGTTGTGACTGTTGGTTGTTGTGATTGTTGTGTTTAGATTTCCTGCCACGGTTCGTGGAACGCGCCGGGCGTCGTTGGGGGGTCTTTTCTACCGGGGACGACGGTTCGCTCGCCTCCGCATTCGAGACTGTGTCAGTCATGCTCGCCCAACTGTCTTGCGGCGTGGAAGCTTTTTCATCGGGGATGAAGTCTGGGGTACGACTACGGCCACGCCCTCCCCGCATTGGTAGAGCCACCTCGGTGTCGGTAGCCACTTCTCTTCGCCGTCCATTTCGTCGCGGCCGACTTCGGTACGAATCTGTGGGTCAAGGTCAAAGAAATGCGGTGCACCACACTATCCCCCCTTCCCCGAGTCCTTCGAGAAGATGCCAATAACTAAGTGAATAAGGCTCTCTAAACTGGTAACTAAAAGATCACAGGTTCCAAAGCACCCATTGATTTTTCTGCAAATACCTTCAGCAAATCATTTATCCCTGATCGCTACTGTACATCAACCAACAATAGCTGGCGACCACCCCTCGCTTATAAGGGTGAACATATGATGCCATTCTACACGAGTGACGTGTTGACGGAACTCTACCAGTGCATTTAACTCCCTTGAATTCCACGAAACCCTTCAATCCAATTTATGTTGACAGCTGTGATACTCAGAACCATAATAACAAAAAAAGTCTCCCTCAGTGTTCCATAAAGACTACAGACCACACAACACAGTATCGCGGAGAATTCCATTCAGGCGGCTTATTTCCCCTATTTATTGGTAAATTCATGAAGCAGTTCTGAATGTAGATGGAGATCTGGATCACCAGGATAATCTAATCGTTCGTTAATTCATTCGTTTTTAACTTCCCAAAGTATCTCATGCATATTCATTCATAACTTTTTGCATCAAGTCTGTAACCAGCTAACTTCCAAGTTGAGTTTTCAATTCTCGTTTTTTGATTGCCTCATGCCAATAACACCCAAAATAGTATACAAAATCTTAAAATTTTGCAGTTTTAAATTACTTAGAATTAGTGTGATTACTAAGGCAATGGTTGTGTAGGCTTCATGGCCTTTTACAATAAAGGTACAAAGCAAGCTAAAATTCTATATGGATGGTTTTTTATGCTGATTGTGGCTCATTTTACAATCAAGCTTCATTTCGTTTAATCGCGTAAATATTGTATAGTTGATCACAATAAAACTAGTATTTACATGAAAGGTGTTGCTCTTAATCTTTGACCTTATTGTACGGTGTATTGTTTTTGACACTCGTAATTCCTTTTATCGATTACTGATAAATACAAGTAGTATAGAACAATCAAAACCAGACAACATCCTGTGTGTATAAAGCAATGAAAAGGCGCACGAATTATCAGATTAATTTTTATACGTTTCCGATGAAAAAACTAAGCTTCACCTTTGGTTTAAGAGCAACTTTTATTGGTCAGTTTGCAGTCAAACTCACCAATAAAAAGTTAAATTTCGCTTGTAATAATCATTTAATAACTCGTATGTATAAACTGTTTCTGGTTCTGCATCATAAATAGGCCGGACATTTAAACTACAGTAATGATTTATATTGTATGTTTCGAGTATGCGAGTATTTAAGGTAAATGTTGTGTGTAAAGAGACAGATATAGATGGCGGTATTAGGTGAACCAAGGTGAACCACGCCAAGTACAAGACCATACTTTTTATATACGATTTCTCAAGGTTCTAACCATATTGTGTGAAAATTTCAACGTTGCAGCGGTTTTGGATCTCGTGCAATTTGCGATATTTCAACTCAGTTTTCAATAATAGTGACTGTATGGATTGAGACAAGCCGAGTACAAGTCCAAACTTATTTTATATAATTTATGAAGGTTTAACCTGTCTTGTGTGAAAGTCTCTATATAGGGGAGTATCTAGATATTTAACAATGATCAATAAATCTAGTGCATTATTTTAATTAAAAACTGACGTAGATGACATAGATGGCTGCATTAGGTGAACTATGCCTCAAACCCAGACTTTTATGTACAATTTCTGAAAATTCGATCTGTATTGTGTGAAAATTTCAACGTCGCAGACATTCTGGATCTCATGTGATTATCGATAATTCAACTCATTTTTTCAATGAAAATATGTTGTTTTTGATATAATTCTTCCCCTATATCATACTCCGTGCGATCGATTACGTAACGTCATCGGTGATGTTTGATGACTCTTATTTTAGCAGTAAATATTTGGATGCCATGACAGTTTGGACGTAAGGTACTGTAACATGCAAATGCCAATACACAAATACATAACTCAGTTAGCGCCTGTAAAAATCTGGGCAAAACACGAAAAATCTATTTATGAAATAAGATTTATCTCACCTTGATCTTGGTTAAAATCTTGTAATTGTTCATCTTGGTTTGGCATGCGTCGCCTTGGCAACGAGTCTGTGTCTGTGACGATAGTAAAAATATATCAACATTTGTATACTGTGAGTGACATTGTAGCCACCAAGTACTGTACTGTGTTATTATTATTACTATTATTATTTTATTTCTAATGCCTCTACAACCAATTAGTTATCATCGACACTTTAAAATGGTAAAATAACATAGTAAACGCACCGACAAATGAGAAAACAGTTAAGCAAAAGACAGCGTAATTAGAACTAAACACACTATGCAAACTAGCAATAATTCTATTCCCCTTAAAAATGATAATAGCTAAAAAGTATTGAGACATGCTCAGTGGTCTAAAATGATTCTGCAAACTAAATGGTATCACCATATTCTTTATGGAAGGTAGGTTTTGATAGCAGACTTTAAGAGAAACTTCCAATAGATTATTGAACAACTAAAGTGCGATGACTTGGAAGGAGTGACCCCAAAAAAAGTCTCTTATTAGGAATTGGCATAATTCTTTTGCTCAAAATTCAGCAAGAAGTTATAATTTACTTATGGTACTCATTTATTATTTAGGTCATGCGATTCACATATGATACTCAGTGATTAGTTAGGTCATGCGATTCACATATGGTACTCATTGATTAGTTAGGTCATGCAATTCACATATGGTACTCATTGATTAGTTAGGTCGTGCAATTCACATATGGTACACAGTGATTAGTTAGGTCATGCGATTCACATATGGTACTTAGTGATTATATAGCTCATGCGATTCACTGATGGTACTCATTGATTGGTTAGGTCGTGCGATTCACAGATGGTACTCATTGATTAGTTAGGTCATGCGATTCACAGATGGTACTCATTGATTGGTTAGGTCGTGCGATTCACAGATGGTACTCATTGATTGGTTAGGTCGTGCGATTCACAGATGGTACTCATTGATTGGTTAGGTCATGCGATTCACAGATGGTACTCATTGATTGGTTAGGTCATGTGATTCACAGATGGTACTTACTCATTGATTGGTTGGGCCGTGCGATTCTATCAGAGTCGGAACCATTCCTGGACGGAGGTATATCTGCAGTCAGACAACCATGCATATCAATATTATTAGGTCAAATAAAGGTACTCATATCAAAAACGTGAAGCAGCCGGCACTATTGAAGACAGATTTCTTACAATCTTTTCACCAAGGTCACCTGATGAAGAAGTGTTTTTGTGAAAACTTGTGATCAAATACACCAGTTAGTCTACATAGAAGGTGTGGCCCTTAATCTTTTACGTTACTATAAATTAGACTAACATGACTGATAATAAAGTCATTGTTTTATATTTGATGGCGTTCATTTCCATATACATAAAAGTTCACGATCAATGATACCATGTAGAGCAAGTATGAGTTTATGGGGCGAAGAATGTTACAATGAGTTCATTATATATATATATATACACTATAGTGTAGAACTGTTGGTGTATCCTGACTGTATGATTGTAGAGAGATGTTATGGGTCCTGATTCATTTTGTATTTTGGGATGTCTGTGTGTATACATGTGTATGTGTGTGTTCCTGTGTGTGTGTTCCTGTGTGTGTTCCTGTGTGTGCGTTCGTGTGTGTGTGACATAGTGCCTGTCTGTGTCGTGCTGTCTGACTGCAGTTTGCCCTACCGGACCAAGAACCTTACTGCCAGTAATGCCAAGCATGCCGCGCCATTCCTCAGCAGTTTGAAGGTTTTACCTTGAAATCGGCACAGACCTGGCTGAGACATGATTTACAGGCACTCTAGCACATGGTCTCCCATACTTCCCGAATTCTTGCTCCAACCAGCTCTACCTGACTTCGTCTAACTAGACTCTTATATCTACATGAATCTTTTCAACGTGACAAACATTACGGATGCATTATCTATTACAGATAGTGGAAAGAGTTTGTACCTGACACGCTATATGCTCTTTACCCAATGTCTATTTTGTATTGTAGAGGTTTATATGAGTGAACAATAACGTTGGCGTTGTAAACCCAATGACGGTGTAGAAAAGATAAACTTATGCTGCAGTGTGAGGATGAACAACTGTACACACTGTCACGGTGTGGGTAGAAGCCCCTGCGTCCGCGGCCTCTCCTATAATAGCCGCGGGAACGACCGTTGGGCACATTGCTGTCGGTGTAATAGCCAGCACCACGCTCCTCATCGGCAGATTCATTCCATGAGTCACCTGCAGATGACATCACATCCATTAATTATGTTTAATACCTTCGGAGACTAATGTCTCGAGAGCTGTCACTTTTTTCTCACTTTATCAAACTAATACAGCTACTCATACTGAACATTATTATTTATATCAAACAGTCTTTTACCTACATCTGGATAATGAAATCATTTGATGCAACATTGGTAGATTAATAATAAATAAATATGATGCGGTTATATACCCTCCATTGCATATGGTCTGGGATACTGAGAAAATAAGGAAAGCGAGCGAGCGCGAGCGCGAGAGAGAGCGCGAGAGCGAGAGAGCGAGAGCGAGAGCGAGAGAGCGAGCGCGAGAGAGAGCGCGAGAGCGAGAGCGAGCGCGAGAGCGAGCGCGAGAGCGAGCGCGAGAGCGAGCGCGAGAGCGAGCGCGAGAGCGAGCGCGAGAGCGAGCGAGAGAGAGCGAGAGCGAGCGAGAGAGAGCGAGAGCGAGCGCGAGAGCGAGCGAGAGAGAGCGAGAGAGAGAGCGAG
>WURV02193581.1:0-12202 GCA_011762755.2 Epimenia babai | reverse complement strand
GTAGTCTACAATGACTCAGATTTTCAAAAAACTACCAACGTTTCAAAACGTTAGCGATAATGCTGGTACAGCGATTATCAGCAACATTCCACAGTCACGAATTTATGACACCTTTGCGTTAAAGCTCGGTGGCACATTTGTGGCGGCTGATATTCCACAAGTTAGATTGCTATTAGGCGGTAAGAAAATTTGGGAAATAAGCGGCGCACACTTAAACACGATCAATCAGTATTACAAGCTGACAAATAATGCAGCTTATATACCAATGCACTTTGCTGATCCGAATGCAAAGACAGAGCTTGGTCGGCGCTTTGGTGCGATTGATACCAAGTCGCGTTCTTATTCTGATTTCACATTGGAAGTTGATCTGGACGGCACACAAACCAGTGCAACATTGCAGGCGTTGTATCTTGAAGGTGGTGACAAGCCGGAAGGTACAGAGGCAATGTTTAGAACATTCCTGAAGTCAACACCGCCGACACCGAGTGCAGCACCGCATAATGTAACACTGCCAACAGGTTCAAGTTTGGGAAATATGATTCGTGCATTTCACTTCTTTCACTCAAACCTAACACACGCAGGCTTGAAAAAAGACACTGTTGAAATCAAAGAGCTATTACCTCTGGCTGATTATCAGTTTTTTCAAAATGAAAATAACCGTACAACACAATCGGGTCACTTTGCATTAGATATGCTGTTGCAAAATGAACAGGGCGCGGTCGTGGATACAGTGCGCGACGATGATCTACCGGCAGCTATGGAATACATTTTGCAAACCAGCGCAGCCGATACCATTACAGCCTATAGCGAGTTGTTAGCTAACTCAATCGCGACTCTGTAACAGAAGCATAAAGCGAGGACAGTTCAATGAGTGAAGGTGTAAGGTCATCAGAGAATCCATTTTTGACATTGTTCAAAAATGCAGCCGGTGCCGCGATAGAAATCAAGCGCGCCAAACAGCTTGCGAAACTAGAACGGCCAACAGAAGCCACGCAACAAACGCCGGTACAAACGGGCAGGGTGCAAGGCAGCAAAGTTAATATACCGTCTGGTACAACATTGCCAACGTTAGACAATAAAGTTTTATTGTTTGGTGGCGGTGCTGCACTGTTAGCCATCGTGGGTATTACTATCTTTGTTGCGACTCGGTGACCTATGGCCTTTCCTTTACTAGCTTCGCTTGCTGTATCTGCCGCATCTAAAGCGGCATCGGGTGGAAGTGGCGGCCAGCCAGGTGGTGTGTCACCACCTCCGGCATCGTCACCCTTAAACCAAACAACCGGTGCCGTAACCGGTAACGGTGCTATCAGTTTTGGACCAATACCCGCCGGTGGGTCGGGTGCAGGTTTTTTAAACGAAGTAGGCGGCGGCGGTGCGATAACAGGCGGGGCAATTGTAATCGGATCTATGTTGCTAATGATTGGACTTGTTGTGAGTAGACGATAATGGGATTTAGTTTATTTGGAAGCAGTGGCGATCAAAGGTCAACCACTCAAAACACAACCAAGACTGCCGTTGAAACTACATCAGGCGCGCAAAACATTGGTTCGAATGCTAGGGCAGTGAATGTAACTCGGGGCGGTAGCGCGCAAATTGTTGAAATAGACAATGATGCGATCAACACTGCGTTTTCATTTGGTAATACGGCACTGGATAAATCATTTAGTTTGGTGAAAGGTTTATCAACGACATTGAGTCAGTCGATTGCAGGAACACAAAAAACAACCTCGCAAGCCGTTAAGGCTGTCAGTGAGACGGTGCGATCAGCCAACCAAACCACTAATGAAAAGCTAGTCACCAATGCATTGATTGCAGTTGGTGTGATTGCGGGACTGATGATATTGCCGCAAACCTTACCTGCTATTGTGAAGGTGTTTAAATGAGTTTATTTATTAGAACATTTACAGCAGGCCAGACCATTGATTTTCGGGGTGGCAATCAATTTATCTACATGGTCGGCACAGACCCTATCGATGTTACCTACCTCAAAAATGGCAGTGAAATCGAAAAAGAGGAATCGGCAAGACCAGGTTACTCAAATGATTTAAGTCGTAATGATAACCCAGAGGTCAGAACATTTGATGCTGTACGCATTAGGTCTGCAACTGCACAAACGATTGAAATTGCAATCACAGATTATCGAGGTAATTTTAATACCATTGCTGGCCAAGTTTCTGTCAGTGGGAATGTCAGCGTATTAGATGGTATACCAATGGAATCATATGAGGCCGGTTTAAATATATCGCGCAATGCATCAAATCAGTGTTGGTTAACATTTTTCAACCCTGTATCAAGTGGCAAAATAATTTCAATGAGAAAAATATGGGCAAAAGTATATGACCATAGTTTTAGTTCATCTTTTGACGTGTCACTGTATAGAATTACTCAGGACATGGCATCGCACATAGTAACATTTGCAGCAATTAATAAATTATTGGGGTCAGCAACAGCAAGCCCAGTTTTACTAAAGGGTAGAAATAATACAACCACCTCACCGGCAGGTACATTGACAGGAACAGAATTAACGATTGTAACAAGTCAGGTAGCTGGATCGATAGAACATGATTTTATTAAAGGATCAGGTTTAACGATCGAAGAGGGGCATGGAGTAATGTTGCGCAGTAGTATCGATACTCGTATAGATTCACAGTTTGAATGGGATGAACGGGACGTTTAATGTCTTCTAATAAAGAAAAATTAATTTTTGCTGCATTAGGTTTAGGCATGTTGGTCGCAACAGCAACACCGGTTATTTTGAGGACTGCACGCGGTCTTAGGAATAATAACCCAGGCAACATAAGACACGGTGATCGATGGCAGGGCATGGCGCCAGAGCAAAATGATGACAGCTTTATACAATTTGTTTCGCCGCTGTTTGGCATTCGTGCGATGACTATTATTTTGCGAAACTATCAAAAGCGCCACGGCTTACAAACTATCCGCCAATTTATTAACCGTTGGGCACCGCCTAATGAAAATGATACAGACAGTTATGTTAATGCAGTATCAAAGGCTACTGGTATTCCGCCAGATGATCCAATCAGTGTTAATAATATGAAATTTGTATCGGATTTAATTAAATCAATCATTAAGCACGAAAATGGATCACAGCCATATAGCGATCAAACAATCAAGCAAGGGATTTTGCTAGCATGACACCAGAGGGCAAGAAATTTTTAATTGCCATTGCTGCAACGGTAATCGGGGCGGTTTTAGCCGAGATTGTCAAATCAGAAATCAATAAGCGTGGCGGTATAAAGTAATGGCATTAGTCAGCCTTGATGCAAAGGCAGTATTAGCTATTGGTGCTGTGGGTATTGTTGGATTTTTTATTGCAAAAAACCAAGCGGCAAAAGCAACCAAAGCAATTGGGAAAGCTGCTGAATCGGCAGGCGGAGTATTACAAGGAAACCCATTTGATAAGCTAACTGACTTTGCTGTAAATAAATTAACAGGTGGTAAAAATTCAAGCCTGGGAACATTTATCTCTGACAGATTAGGCAATAATGAGCCTAAAAATTTAATCTTCCTTAAGGAACCGCATGGTTAAATTTAATGGTGTGGTTATAGGCGCATTGGTTGTCGGTGCAATTGCATTTTTATTATTAGGCAGACGAAATACCATTGAAACAACACCAGATGGCGGCATTGTTGATACACG
This sequence comes from Epimenia babai, assembly GCA_011762755.2. Lineage (NCBI taxonomy): Eukaryota > Metazoa > Mollusca > Solenogastres > Cavibelonia > Epimeniidae > Epimenia > Epimenia babai. The sequence continues at coordinate 8,541 of WURV02193581.1, read as the reverse complement.
AAGCGACCCTATACCGGAATCAGTTCAGCCAACAGAAAACAAAAAATCATTTTTACCTATTGCACAACGTGAAGGTAGGGTAACTATTTTGCCTGTGAAAGAAAATATTCAAATAAACAAGTGAGACTTTATGGACGAAGTAAAAGCTTTTTTTATATTTGTGTCGTTGATTACATCGATAGTCACAGCAGGGATAACAGCAACGGCGGTAGTCATTGTAAACAAGACAGATATTAAATGGCTTAAGGAGCAAGTAGACCAATTGTGGAAACAAATTGGAGTTTTATCTAACAGAATCTATGAGTTAAAAGGCAATGGCAACAATCATCGTTAAAATAATCCGTGAGTGGTTATTTTCAGAAATATTGTATCTTAATAGCTGAGTCGAGTATTATTCCTGATTAAAGCCAAGGGATGTGTGCATGTGTTATATATCACTTATTAAGCTAATGTCTTTAGCTTCATTTTTAAAGTTATTTATGCCTCTTATTAGTACTATGTTTACTATTGGCGCTGTCGTTTGGGTGACAAAAAAGGCAGAGAGTAGGTTTACAACAGAGTTGCGATATAGGCAAGAAAGCCAATTTAATGAAAAAAAGCGTGAGGTCTATGCCATATTTTTAAGGCAGTCGGGGGATGTTTATAGACTAAATGACGAATGGCACAGGGCTAGACAAGGCATAGATGTAGATAATAGGGTTAGACGAGTACGGGAAAAGTTGGAGCAGGAAAATATGATTTTAGGGAACTACCTTCAAGAGTTGAGCTTATCTGCTTCACAGGAAACATATCAAGCCTCAGTAAGGTTATATACATTAGTGCGAGATTGTGTTTGGGGTGAAACTGAAATTAATTTTGATGATTTTAATCAATATAGAAGAGTGCTTAGAAATATTGCCAGAAATGAATTAGGGCTTCCAGAATTGGGTCCAATAGAATTATAAGGGGGATACTTTTATGTGTGAGATAGGACCACTTACTGTCATACCATTTGAAACATTTTTTTCAATATTTAACACACCTTTAGCTATCGCTATTATGTCTATTGCTGGTGTAATTTATACTGCAAATAGAGCAACAGATAATGTTGTCCGCCAATTAAGACATTCAAAAGAAAATCAGTATAATCCTGATAAATTAGATTTGCTTGGTAAATTTTTAAAAGCATCAGAAAATATCGCCAGTGGAATTGATAACTTTCAGAGGACATTAAATGAACATTCAGATGCTTCTGAAGAAATAATAGAAAGGGCGCAGGAAAAATTGTTTGAACAAATTAGAGATGAGATTGGGAATGCAAATGAGATGGTTACTAAATTAAAATTTTTATGCTCTGATGATGTGCGAGAAGAAGGTATGAAATTAGTCCGTTTAATTAGTAAAGTTTTTTCTGAGATGTTAGATAATACAGAAAATAATTTTATGGTTGAAAATTATGAGAAACGGTTTAAAGGTGAATTTAAAGTGCATATTGCAGACTTTATAAAAGCAGTTAGAAGAGAATTGCAGGTTGATAAATAAGTATTAATCTAAAATTTTACGCCAATACCCAGTTCAGCATTTTTTTGCACAGCGTCCACGTGAATAATTAAAAAACTTCCAAACCAATAAGGCCGCCAGCTTTCAGGTAATAAAAAGCCGATAACATTGCGTTCGATAATCCGCTTGATAAAAAACTCATTGACCTGGCGAGTGCTCGGATACGGCCCAAGCCGGTAATTCATTTCAATAAAGCGATCATTGTCGGCGATCTCGCGGGTTTGTGCCCAGTCAGCCGCGAGTGCGGCATGACTGGCTAACCAAACAGTGTTATTTAATTTTTCGCCCGCATTTACGCAGCTAGTTGCAAAGCAGAGTAAACAGACGAGCGTGCCGAAGATGAGGTGCTGCACAAGGTTTGAACAAGCCACCAAAACAAATCGATTTGATGCCGGTGCACCGGTTCGTTGTTCGGTGTCCATATATGATCCTCCATGATGCGAAAACCAGCCCAACCGGGTATGTAGCCAGCTTTGTAGCGCAGCAATTCGATTAACCACGGCGGCGCTGATCCAGCCTCGTAGCACCCTTAGTATAAAAACTTATTCTATAGAAGAAAATATCTCAACTCAATTACCCAACCTTCCGGCAGCTCAGACGCCTAATGATTTGGCATATGTGATATTTACATCTGGATCTACAGGAACACCAAAGGGTGTTTCAATTTCTCATAGAGGTGCACTGAATACTGTATTTGATATGAATGATCGCTACAGGGTGACTTCTGACGACTGTGTTCTAGCCTTATCAGAGCTTAATTTCGATCTGTCTGTATATGACTTTTTTGGACCATGGTTAGTGGGTGGCCGAGTGGTATTGCTTGATAATGAGCTGACTCGTGAGCCTGCTCATTGGTTAAAGTTGATACAGGGTTATAATGTTACGATTTGGAATTCTGTTCCTGCTTTAATGCAGATTTTAATGGATTATGTCGACACTATAGAGAGCCCGAATCTTTGCTCTCTAAGACTAGTATGGATGAGCGGGGATTGGATTCCTCCCAGCTTGCCTGATCGAATACGGCATTTAAGCTCGGATATCGAAATTATAAGCCTTGGAGGGGCGACTGAAGCTTCTATATGGTCAATTATCTATCCTATACAGGAAAAGACTAGTGACTGGAAAAGTATTCCATATGGTAGAGCTCTAAGTAATCAGCGTTTTTATGTTCTAAATGAATCCCTGGAACCATCCCCTATTAATATAACTGGTGATTTGTATATTGGAGGAATTGGAGTTGCTAAAGACTATTGGCGAGACCCTTCAAAAACGTCTGCTAGTTTTATTCAAGACCTCAGAACTGGAGAAAGAATTTACAAGACTGGTGATAAGGGAAGATGGCTACCTTGCGGTCAAATTGAGTTCTTAGGAAGAGTAGATACTCAGGTTAAGATTCGGGGGTTTCGGATTGAGCTTGGAGAAATAGAACATGTGTTAACTGGATTATCCGAGGTGGAAAGTGCGGTAGTAATAGCTCATGATCGAGACTCATCACGAGAAGTGGGAAATACAGATAAATACTTAGTTGCTTATATTGTCCAAGAGTCTTTACCTGATGAGTCGAATCAATTAACACCAAAAGTCAATCACTTGCGGAAAGCATTGCAAGAGTGTTTGCCGGATTACATGGTGCCGTCATACTTTGTCGCTTTGAAGTCTCTTCCACTAACAGCTAATGGGAAGATCGACAGAAAAGCTCTTCTACCACCAAGCCGCATGCACTTAGAAGTGCAAAATTATATCGCACCAAAAACAAAATTAGAGCAACAATTAGTAAAAGTTTGGGCTAAGATTTTAAACCTACCGGAAAATAAGATTGGTACACGTGATAATTTCTTTGATCTTGGAGGGCATTCACTGCTAGCGATGCAGGTGCTGTCACGAGTGAAGTCTTGTATAGAAACTAGGCTTTCGCTCAGAGATTTGTTTCAATACCCAACTATAGAAAAACTAGCTACATTCATAGAATCCGCATATAAAAATCAAGTTGTATGCTTCTCTGCTTCAGACGAAGTTGGAGTTAATGAAAGAGAGACCTTGCTCTAGGCACAAAATAGCTAAAGACAGTCCGTGTTTCCATTATAATCCCTTATGCTTCACAGCTTTTTCTATCCTATCCAGTGCTGTTTTTAGGAGCTCACGGTGGCAGCCAAAATTTAGACGGACGTATTGTTTGTCACCAAATTCTGCTCCATCAGACAATCCTACTCCGTGTTGTTCAAAATACGATTGTGGGTTTTCTATTCTAAGTTTACTAGTATCAATCCAAGCTAAGTAAGTTGCTTCAACTTGGGTCATATTCAAGGTGTGAGTTGCATTGATGCGTTTATAGGCTAACTCTGCATTTTCTTTAAGGTAGTTAATTTGGCAGTTTAACCAATCGTCTGCATAGGTGTAAGCTGAGGCAGCAGCACTCATCCCTATTGAATTCACATCACCGACAAGCCCCTGGCATGTTATTTGGAATTTTTTGCGTAATTTTGCGTTTTTTATAATGGCAAATGCGCAGTGAAGGCCAGCAATATTAAAAGCTTTGGCGGGTGACATCAGTGTAATCGTGCGCTCAGAAATTTCCGGACCTAGGTTTGCGAACGGTATGTGTTGCTTACCATTTAGAATTAAATCGCAATGCACTTCATCTGAGCATATTAGAAGATTATATTTCAAGCAAATACTTGCCAATTGCTCAAGGCTTTCACGGTCATAGCAACGGCCGACAGGATTATGGGGGTTGGATAGTAAAAATAGGCCTGTTTCGCTAGTGATGTTGTTACGAAATGCCGAAAAATCCATTTCCCATCGATCCTTTTTACGAATACATGGAAAAAACTGATCTTTGAAGGGAAGGATAGGGGAGTGCTTACTTAAATGAGGGTATGTTGGGATAGCAGTAATGCCCGCTGATTTTCCTTGAGTAAGAGTGACGGCTCTAGCAACGTTTAATCCTTTACTAGCACCTGGAATCATGACAATCCATTCTGGTTGGATTTCCCAGAAATAGCGCTTTGCGCAATGTGCCACAATCGATTCGAGTAATTGTTTATTTACCCTATCGTACCCCATAACGCCATGATGAGCGCGCTCACAGATTGCGCTAACAATGCAAGGGTCAACATGAAAGTCAGTGTCAGCAACCCAAAGGGGGATAATATCTTTACCTTCATATCTATCCCACTTTAGAGAATCGCTGCCAGCCCGATCTACGACTGTGTCAAATATCAAAGAAGTTTTTGAAATGTTCATTGCCAAACTCGTTAATTATGAGATATGTTTGAGCGCTTATAGGGCAGCAATAAGGTATACGGAGAGGGCTTTTCGATTGATTATAGGTTTGACATAAAAGTTACTATGATTGTAACAGCTAGAAAAACTGCTAAAAACTTATTAATAAGAATAGTCTTTCTTTTGCTTATATTTTTTCTAATAAAAAGGCCTGCGAATAGCCATAAAGTGTGAGCGAAAATTGCGGCGGTGAAAAAAATTAAAACATACAATGATAAACTAAATATATTACTTGTTCCTACTTTGATGAATGTGCTGTAGGCGGATAAAACGAAAAGCCATGCTTTTGCACTTAAAAGGTGAATTAAAAAACCATGCCAAAAACCTATCTTTGGAATTGACTCAACTTCAGAGCCTTTATATATCTGATAAGAAATATATAGTAAGTAGATCATACCTAAAGAGCGGATTATCAATAGCTCTTGGTTAGTTATGTCTTGGGCAGCAAAAAATACTCCTATGACAGGTAGCAGGCTTAAAATGAGAACTAAAAAAAATCCTAATAAAATTCCAAGAAGGAAAGATAAACTTTGTCTTATATTTTGGCGACCACTAACCGCCAATATAGCTATATTGGCAGGGCCAGGTGTGACGCTCGCCACAAAACAAAATACCATATAACTAGTCAGCATTAGCAGTAAGGGCATTGATAAGAATAAAATTCAATAATTTTCCCATTGTCAGATTTGACCTCTGTATCCAATTTAATATAGTCATCACCTTCTTTGAAAGGATTGCCATATGCATTGATGGAGAAGGATAAAGTTAAAGTAACCCACATAAATTGGATGAAAAGCTTGTTCAAGTTAGCCATTCCTGACGTCTCCTAATTTTTAATTTAAATTGTGCTAGAGGGTGGTGATCCAGTGTATTTTTTGAAGCTTCAGCTTGCTAGTTTCAATTTCTAATATATCCGTAGCCTTCTCGCATTATTTTTCTTGATTATACAAGCATAGGTGATTTTGCTAGCTGATGTTGAGTGTGTCAACGCTTCTCTGGTTTTTTCTTTGTAAATAGTATTGGGTATCGCGGAACGGCCGGGGGAATAGACAAAAAAGGGCCTACCTTCCAGCTTTGCTCATTAAATCACTTGGGGGTTCTTAAGCGATGAAAAGCGCATAAGGGATATTATAATAATAGCCAATTTTAATATCCGATATTGTGAAATATCGGACTATTGATATTTTCAGGAAAACAGCCTACACTGAGCACAAATCAGTGACACGGCGAGCAATTGATTGTGAGCATCAAACGAGCGGCTCCTAAGCCCATTATCGACAACTTGGAACATATCGGTAATCCATTTAAACTTAAGCAGTTCTCTGCTCAACCATATTTAGATGCTGCAACGATCGCCAATGCGGATACTGATATCGAATATGTGTTGAAATTCCTGTACAGCTATAACGGCAGCACCGCAACGTTTAATGCTTACCGTCGCGAAATAGAACGTTTACTGCAATGGGCCTGGCGCGTTGAAAACCGATCAGTTATGTCGTTGAAGCGTGAAGATATAGAAACCTTTATTCAGTTCTGCAATAAACCACCAGCAGCTTGGATCGGAGTGAAAAACGTTGCGCGATTTACCACCAAAAAGGGTTTGCGCCTTGCGAATAAGGATTGGCGGCCATTCACGGTAACGGTATCCAAAAATGAGTTTAGGCAAGGCGCTGAACCTAATATAAAGGAATACACACCCTCACAAACATCGATCAAAGCCATTTTTACTGCATTGTCTTCGTTCTACGATTATCTGGTGCAAGAAAACCAGGTTGAATCCAACCCCGTTGCATCAATCCGCCAAAAAAGTAAATACATTCGCAAAGAACAACAACGACCAATAGTACGACGCATTAGTAATTTGCAATGGGATTATGTGCTGGAAACAGCAGAGTTAATGGCCAATGAAGTCCCAGAGCGTCATGAGCGAACACTATTTATCATGAATTGCCTGTTTGCTATGTATTTACGAATATCTGAGTTAGTCGCCGATGAGCGTTCAATGCCTATTATGGGAGATTTTAGAAAAGATCCAGACGGCAATTGGTGGTTTTATGTCACTGGTAAAGGAAATAAAAACAGAACCGTCACCGTGTGTGACGCCATGTTAAAGTCTCTCAAACGGTATCGAAAATTCTTAGGATTAACAGCTCTACCAACGCCTGATGAGCATCAACCGCTAGTATTAAAAAATTTGGGGAAAGGCCCAATGACCAGTACACGGCATATACGCCGCATTGTACAAGATTGTTTTGATCGCTCGTATGACAGGATGAAAAGCGATGGACTTGAAGAAGATGCTGGCGACTTAAAGGCAGCTACCGTTCATTGGCTTCGCCATACAGGCATTTCTGAAGACGTTAAATTTCGACCACGTGAACATGTCCGTGATGATGCTGGTCATGCTAGCATGGCTACTACCGATCGTTATATTGAAAGCGATTTACGTGAGCGACATGCGTCAGGCAAGCGAAAACGGGTAAAGGATCTTTAACTAGAACGGAGTAACGAAAGAGTTTTTCTGGAAAAATTAATTTGGCTCCAGGTTATTATAATTTCAAGCCCCTCGAATTCGAGGGGTTTGGTTGCTACAAAAGCTTATCGATTTCAGCATTAATCGCATCAAGATCGGTCGCAATTTCCACAAACCCACTTTCTTCGCCTTTAACCAATTCAGCTCGAAGCGCTTCTAATCGATCTTTACGGGATATTGCTAAAAAAGATTCAGCGCCAACATCTACTGGCAGCCCGCTGTTTTCACCTTCATCAATTATTTTTCTTAGATCATGTAGCTTGTTATTTGAGTCGTTGTTTTGGGCCATCTGCAATGTACTCAATATATTTAGGTCTCTAGAAACGGCAAAACCGCTTTTTGCCTGCACCGGCAAACTTCGAGATATGGCAAAAGCGCGATCTGTTGGAACCGAATGTATCGAATCGAGGACGTCGAACCCGAAAGCTACTAACGTAGCTTACTAACTGCTGTATATTTATTAGACACAATTGATTATGAATTTAATTAAAGCGGACACCCTTAATAGCACTAATTTGTGTAAAACAGAGATAATAAAACCATTCAAATCAATACGTTAGTGTGACTTCATTGGATATTTCACCCCAATATCGTCGTACACCCAATATTCGATATCAATTGGGTCGGTTCCAACCATATATATAAATTGATTACCGCCACGAAGTATCAACGGTTCATTGGCTACTAATGTTGGATTGAATAAACTCATTTAAACACCTTCACAATTGCTGGCAATGTTTGTGGTAATACCATTAGTCCAGCAATTACGCCGACTGCAATCAACGCATTAGTTACCAATTTTTCGTTTGTTGTTTGATTGGCCGACCGCACTGTTTCACTGACCGCTTTTACAGACTGCGAGGTCGTTGCCTGCGTGCTTTTTATTGACTCTCCCAGCGTAGTTGATAGCCCGTTAATTAAACTAAATGTTTTTTCCAGTGCCGTATTACCGAACGTAAACGCACTATTGACCGCACCTTCGTCTATCTCTGTGATTTGCGCACTACCGCCGCGTGTAACATTGACTGCACGCGCATTTGCACCAATATTTTGTGCTCCTGATGTTGTTTCAACTGCGGTCTTGGTTGTATTTTGATTGGTTGACCGTTGATCACCGCTGCTTCCAAATAAACTAAATCCCATTATCTTTTACTCACAATCAAGCCAAGCATTAATACAACCGATGC
>WURV02193570.1:0-12203 GCA_011762755.2 Epimenia babai | reverse complement strand
GGCACTCATCAGCACCAACTTCTCGATACCCAAGAAGAATATCCTTCTCTCAGTCGGCAGCTTCAAGGTCTCTCTTTTAGTTGTTATCTCGTTGTATTGTAAAATGTCCCGTACCCTGATTTTTGCTGCAATCAGTTCACTGATCTGATGTTTTTCAGATATATATCGGTCTATACTTATGCATCTAAACATTATAATTCAGAACGATGCCGCCGAGGTTGCAGTTGTGCATTATTATGTTTGGGAAATAATGTTTAATGAAATACGCAAAGATTAAATGGTTTAAGTTTGTCGTGAGGAATTTTTGATGAAAACCTTGGAGTTATCTGTGAGATTATCATTTTGCTGTATTTTTTCCTTTTTCAACTCATAAACTCGACATGTTTAAATCCATAAATCCAGACTGACTACCAATGCTGCCATTAGAATCCCTAGTTTCCTAGTTAAATGATTGTGAACCACTATATGTCTGTTTATTGCGGTGTTTTGTGGAATTCCATTCGTCACTATTGGCCCATTTACACTTAAATTATTGGCCCATTTACACTTCAATTATTGGCCCATTTACACTTCAATTATTGGCCCATTTACATTTCAATTATTGGCCATTTACACTTCAAGTAATGACAAAGTTCCACTTCAATTTTGGCACTGATATCGATAGCACATTTTCTTTTTTTGCCCAAAATCAAAAACGATATTGAATGCTTCAATCAATGAGACATGAGAATATTGTACGTGTCTTTTGTGCAAATAATTCGCATATTTATCATGGCACGCACAATTGGCAAACATTATAATGTAAACGCTATACAGATCATACTGTCTAATTGCATATATTGAAGGCAATATTGAATGTGAAATTCAAACATATAGATGGAAAATAATTTTAAAATATAAGCTAAGTGTAACATATTGTTACAATTATCCTTGCAAAGTCTATCTAAAGTACTGATTATGAATGTTAATGTTTGATTTTCAGCATAAGAAGGAATTACTGGACGGTGTTCGTGCACTGGTTGACCTAGGCTACAAGATGTTTGCCAGCATGGGAACAGCTGACTTCTACAATGAGCATGGCGTCAAGGTGTTACTAAAATTTTATTTGAGATACTTCAGTGATAATTTACCACACTTTTTGTTATATGAATAGTTCTGTTGCATTTTAATATTGCTATTTAAGCTTTATGATAAACAATGTACCAGGTGGCTAGTATTGTGTATCATGTGACCGCGGTATCATGTTTCATGTGACCGAAGTATCATGTGACCGCAGTGTCATGTTTCATGTGACCGCAGTATCATGTTTCATGTGATCACAGTGTCATGTATCATGTGATCACAGTATCATGTATCATGTGATCACAGTTTTATGTATCATGTGATCACAGTATCATGTATCATGTGACCGCAGTATCATGTGACCGCTGTATCATGTTTCATGTGACCACGATATCATGTATCATGTGACCGCTATATCATGTTTCATGTGTCCGCGGTATCATGTATCATGTCACCACAGTAGCATGTATCATGTGATCACCGTGTCATGTATCATGAGATCACAGTATCATGTTTCATGTGAACGCAGTATCATGTATCATGTGACCGCAGTATCATCTTTCATGTGAACGCAGTATCATGTATCATGTGACCGCAGTATCATATATTAGGTGACCGGAGTATCATGTATCATGAGATCACAGTATCATGTATCATGTGAACGCAGTATCATGTATCATGAGATCACAGTATCATGTATCATGTGATCACAGTATCATGTATCATGTCACCACAGTATCATGTATCATGTGATCACCGTGTCATGTATCAGGTGATCACAGTATCATGTTTCATGTGAACGCAGTATCATGTATCAGGTGACCGGAGTATCATGTATCATGAGATCACAGTATCATGTATCATGTGATCACAGTATCATGTATCATGTGATCGCAGTATCATGTATCATGTGACCGCAGTATCATGTATCATGTGACCGCAGTATCATGTATCATGTGAATGCAGTATCATGTATCATGTGACCGCAGTATCATGTTTAATGTGACAGCAGTATCATGTATCATGTGATCACAGTATCATGTTTCATGTGAACGCAGTATCATGTATCATGTGACCGCAGTATCATGTATCATGTGACCGCAGTATCATGTATCAGGTGACCGGAGTATCATGTATCATGTGACCGTGGTATCATCTCTCAGGTGACGGCTGTTGATTGGCCCTATGAGGACACCGGCGAATACAAGAATGGTCGCAATGGTCAACGGAACATCGCCGACTATCTGTCAGAAAACATGTTTGATCTGGTCATTAATCTGCCCCTCCATTGCGTCGGTTCATTTCGTGCCTCGTCATTTGTCACACAAGGTTACAAGACGCGCCGCCTGGCTGTCGATTATTCAGTACCTCTCATCACAGATGTCAAGTGTGCCAAGATGTTTATACAGGTTTATACAGTGTTTATACATCATCATTATAAACAACTAGGGTACAGTATCTGAAATCATGTACAACACATACCCCCTCAGTTCTGAGTATTGATTTTTCCTATATTTCCCTTGCATTAGATATTGTACTATAAGCATGCAGCATTGTTATGACCAAGAAAACAATATCACATGGTCAATATTGGTCATGCTATAAGCCCAATAGATTGTCAATCAAACCCCTGGATAGGTCCATTACAGTCTCCCAGTGTCAGGGTTTGGTCTACTGTCATTTTTTTCATCCAAAATGCAAAATTCGTAAAAAAACGTTTGGCAAATTTTTTGGCGCAAGACTCAAGAGTTTTCAAAAACAAGTGTGAAATATAAGCAAAGAATCTTTTCATTTTCTCAACCTTGCTTCGAGTGTAGTATTCCTGAGTAATCTGCTTAGGAAATGACTCTGTAAATACGCAGTAATCATTTATAAAACGAAAAGCAAAAAGCAAACAAGGCTCAGTCGAAGGCGTGAATGCTCATTCCAGTTACGCTTCGGTCACGAAAGTGTTCATACCTGTGGACGAAGAATAGGTTACATAAAAATTAGACTCCAGTATCTGGTTTATGTTATTGCTTTTGATATAATGAGCGTAGAGATAGGAAAAACGTTATTTTCCATTGTTTTTATCATATTCAACGAAAGTGTCAAAGAGCAGCCGCAATTTTGCATTTCATACACTTTGACCCATGCCACGTTCGATTATAATACAATATGTATACCTAAAACATCGTCCTAAAGTGGTCTTAAACATATAATAAGACGACTTTATATTAGCGTTGTAAAAAATTAAATTTTATGGTTCACAATACCATGTTCTCTGCATAGCAGCGAACACATAAGGGTGGCGTAATATTATTCAAGGTGGTAGGTTCATAGATACACTAAACAGTACTTATAGATGGCGTTCATGTCTAATATTTATCTAATATATTTTAAGTTTTTTATTATTTTATTAATTATTTATTTGATGTTATTATGATATCCTGTCATTGCCTACTATGTACATAGCCTGTTACATTAAAAATGTTAACTGTAGTAGTTAAACACAGTAAAAACTAATAATAAAAAACTGTAAACAAAAATGTTCAAAAGAGAGTGCAGAGTCCATGTGCAATTCCGGGTTTTAATTGAGGTGTGCTAGTCATGACCCCCAATTATGTGCAATATCGTTAGTATATAGTGCTTTGTTAAAAAGTACGATAGTGGATACAGCTTCACCTGTACAATCATGTCTAAACATTCTAAATGTTCGTTGCATAATTAATTAGTTACATTAAATCTAATTTTTTATCTAAATTTAATGACAGTGCATATCAGTGCATATCACGATCACAATAGCATGAAGCGCAAGTGGTATTCAAATATTCCATTTGGTGAATATTTTTGCGCAAAAATTTTTGGAGCGTGAACCATGTCCCGTTACATCGGTATTAATTTTGGCTTCACCCTCACAGCTCTTATATGATCACGTGAGCATTACACCATAGTATAGTTATGTGAAACCGGCGCTAGGCAGTTTTCTAAATTCTCACAATATGAAGATCCTAATTTTGATTTTCAGTTGACTTGTTTAAATAGTATAAGCAGTTAATGCAGATGTATGTTTACGTTGCATGTAATTTCTGCCTATGTTTATAAGTTTACTTTAAAAATTTTCTCAGCAAGCTTCAATTTTCTAAATGTTTTTAATGTGACAGTGTTTTTAAGTCCTTTTAGTCTTTTGTTTCAATATATGAATGAGTGTTCTGAAGCTTGATTTAATATGAGTGTTTTTAGGCTGCTTCGGCCTTTTCCATATCCAAATAAGCGTTTTGAAGCCTATTTGATCTATTGATATTGATTAATATCTGAGAGTCTGGAGGCCTAACAGGCCTTCTGTTTTTATTTCCTTTTTTACATTTTGTTTGTTTCTTTTATTTTTATTGATTTCGCGACAGGTTTGGTTTATGTTTTAACTTAGCATTTAAAGTGCTTCTTTTAATCAGGACTTTTTCTATTCTTGCATTGTTAGCACACCTGAGCTTGTGCTCGGTGAGCTTTTCTGATCGGAGTTTGTCCGTCGTCTATCCATCCGTCCTTCGTCCATCCATCCGATGTTAAGATTTTCTTAAAAAATGGTCTCTGCTAGATTTGTTCATGGTATCATCATCGCAGCTAGGGGAAGTAACTTGTGCCGATGTTCGTAATTTTTTTGTAAAAAATCTCAACCACTTATCGCAGAGGTCTGCTATGTGGCAAATATTGTCATTAGGGTGGTCTCTTCTAGATTTGATCATAGTATCGTCATTGCAACAAAAACTTCTGTCAATGTTTGTATTTTTAGCTCACCTGAGCATATTCTTGGTGAGCTCTAATCGGAGTTTGTCCGTCGTCCGTCCATCCGTCCGTCCATCTTATGTTAACATTTTCTTGAAAAAAAATCTCAAGAACCGCTTATCGCAGAGGTCTTCCATTTGGCAAATATTGTCCTAGAGATGGTCCTATTGTCTCATCTAAATTTGTTCATGGTATCGTCATCGCATCTAGGGGAAGTAACTTATGCCGATGTTCGTTATTTTTTTCATAAAAAAATCTTATTCTCGTGAACTGCTTATCGCAAATGTCTGCCATTCGGCAGATATTGTCCTTGTGTCAGTATCTTCTAGATTTTTTCAGCATCTCGTTGTGGGAGCAAAGGGGGTAATTTCTATCGACTTGTTTATTTGAGAATCTTTATATCCGTGTCCGCTTAGTGTAAAGGTCTACCATTTGGCAGATATTGTCTGTGTTGGTCTCACAGATTTTAGATTTGTCTATGGCATCTGTGTTTGGGCAATTAGATGTGATTTCAGCCAAGGTTTTTCCACAAATCTGTATCTTCTTGTGTCAGTATCTTAATGGGTATTTTAAGGTCTCTTTGGCCTCTTGTTTTCGATGTCAAGCAGTGTCCTTGTTGTCTTCTTGTTCTAACATCAAGATGACCTCCTTGGCCTCTTGTTCTGTCTTTTTTCTTTTTTCCAGGTGAGCGTCTTGAGGTCTCTTTGACCTCTTGCTTTTTCTGTTTATTTTTCCAAATATCCAGGTGAGCATCTTGAGGCCTCTTTGGACTTTGTTTTAATATCTGAAAGTATGTTTTTTTGTTTGTTCTTGTCTTTTTCCATCGTCAGGTTAGCATCTCGAGGCCTCTCTGGCCCTTTGTTTATTTCTAATCTTATCACTTGATCAACACTTGATCGCACTTTCAAAACTATAATTTTTCGGTAAGCTCAAGTGATGTTTTATGGTGGTTATTGCTGTATAATACTAGTAAATACATCATCATGGCGATCTGTTTTGTAGGCCTTAAAGATGTTAAAGCGTGACCCTACCACTCAGTTGTTGATGGCACCACCCCTCCAGACTGAAATAGACTGCATGGTCTCCAACCGTGTGATACAATTACCCGGTACATATGCACAAATCGTGATTTACCTGTGAATTATAATGAACTACAGTTCTGATAAGTCATACCTAACCGGGTACCGTTGACTACATGTCAAGGTGTTATACAATCATCGGGAACTTGACCCGAGGGCTACATTGAGGAGAATAACCCAAAATTTGTGGGCCACTCGCACGGCGATATGTCATTCAAAATTGCAGTGATTTCATACTAGTTTCAATACTACTCTATTATAACTAACGTTAATGGGGTAGCCAACGGAGTTTTATAAACTAAAACATTATAAAATGGAAAAAAAGGTCGTGTCCCATCAGCAGCAAGGTTTTTCTGTGCATTTCCAGTTTTAATAACTAGTCAACTAGTTGTGTAGACCTACTTGTACCATTGGACTATTACAAGGTGATATTCAGGTGACCTGAGGATGCATGCCACATTTCCTAAATTACACTGTGATTGGTACTTTGGATTAACACAAATCGCGTAACGCTACTAGTTATTGAAAGCGGCACATTTTGTCTAGTGTCTAGTGTTAAACACGTATATGTGACTTAGG
Source organism: Epimenia babai (assembly GCA_011762755.2). NCBI lineage: Eukaryota > Metazoa > Mollusca > Solenogastres > Cavibelonia > Epimeniidae > Epimenia > Epimenia babai. The sequence goes on along the minus strand of WURV02193570.1, from coordinate 5,721 downwards.
ACTGATTGACGTACACGTGCACGTGAGAGAGCCGGGACAAGAACACAAAGAGACGTGGGAGACGGCTACAGCCGCGGCTATAGCCGGAGGGATCACCCTCATACTCGCTATGCCCAACACTAACCCACCAATCACGGATAGCGAGTCATTTAAGTTGGCTCAGTCGGTGAGTATTCATTCAACACACGTCACCCCCCCCCCCTGTACCTAACTGTGACTGTCATTACATAGGGATAAGGAATGCTCATGTAAGCTAATTTATATTGCGCCTATAATCACATCAGTTAATTAATACATACGTATAAATAATGCTCATGTAAGCTAATTTATCTTGCACCTATAATCAGATAAGTTAAGCTCTGAGAATTTTTACATATTTACCTTTCCAATAAATATCTATAGATGGCTATAGAAGATGTGAAATGGGACTCATACACGAGTAAAATTTTCATCATATACCGATTATATTATATACATAATACTAAAAAATTATACAGTGTATTTTTGATTTTTGGATTTTTCAATACACCACTCTAGAAAGACAAACTTACCCTACACCTTGAATTTAATGGTTGAAGTGAACTCATCTCTCCCGATTTCTTTATTACCTGAAGCAGCAGCAGCAGCAAAAGTCAACTCTGGCCATCAGTGTATAAGTAAAAGTGGGAAGATTTCGGTAGCCATTAGTGTGTTTGTGCTGTCAGGTGGCGAAGGCAGGAGCACGCTGCGATTATGGCCTGTATGCGGGTGCTTCCAACACCAACTTTAAGCTCCTGCCCCAGATTGGGGGTAAGGCAGCAGGGCTGAAGATGTACCTCACCCAGACATTTACTACCCTTACTCTAGATGGCATGACCACATGGTCCAAGGTTGTTTATGCTACTGATATTATTTTATGTGTGGTTTTTAGCTAATGTCCCTCAAATCCGATACTTGAATTCGGCAATTAGCCGAGTGGTATGAACACTGGACTCGTAACTGAAAGGTGACTGGGTCAAAACAGCCCACTGGTTGATTTTTAGGCCTTATGCATTTATGCGACTCTAAAATGGGTTTACATTTTATATCGTCTTTGATGGGTGATATGCATATTGAAGGTATTATACATAAGCTGAATGGCTGCCATGAATCCTGAAATGTAAGTCACATCTGGAAGCCTTTATTGGCTGATACTTGCAGTTTAGAAATATTGTACATTGAATTGGCCATGTATCAAAAGTGCTCTCCACATGCACATTGCTCTTCTAATCTTCCAATCAGTTTCATGATTTCATTCCTTTCCAGACTTTTTACATGATATCTTAAGTGTGTGGTTTGTGCATTTTTCATTCTATTGAGCAAATGTGCAAAGTGTTTCCCCTGTTATTGTGCAAGAGGCGTCAGAACAGGGTACATAAAAGTGTAAGTTACACTAAAGCATTACTGTATTAACTATTTATATTATCTTATCTTTGGTGCCTTTTCCTCAAATAACTTAATAAGAGACGAATAATTGAACACAGCACATAGAGAGCTGGCCCCATAACTTGCCCCTGTGTGCCCACGCTGAGTCTACTTCTATGGCGGCTGTGATCTTACTGGCAGAACTGCATAAACGACCCATACACATCTGCCACGTCGCGTGCAAGGATGAGGTCTTGTATTTCTTAATACAAGTACATTGTATTAGAGTGTTGAAAGTATCGCATTTGCTCTGAATAGCCGCCATCAACATCATTTCAGTAACCTGTGTCTGAGAGCCGTTATTGGCTGAAACTTGTACTTTACGTACTTCTTGATGATGTAATAACTGGGTTCAAGTACGAGACATTGTCTGCATTCCTGTATTTTTTTGTCACATAATCAAGTGGCTAATGATTTCATTGTAAAATATCTGCTAGGATTTTACGACATTCTCAGACGCCTTCTAAATGCCATGGTTCATTACATGTGAAGCAAGTTGGAAATGTTAAGGGCAAGAGTCGGCTGGCTATGTAGGCGGCCTTATTTGCCTTTTACTGAATAGACCTAAATGTTTAGTTTTGTTGATGTAATTTTCAATATCCATATGTATACCTTCCTATGATTGCATTATTCGTGTTAGTTTATTTGGTGTGTTGGTTTTAAATAGTTAGCTAAGCACTAAGTTTAAAAATTTGCTCAACGTCCAGGATAAAATCATCGATTGGTGATGGGTTGTATGCTTGTCTCCCTGTTTAGTGTTTAGTATGCAGGTATCATCGTGTGATGTAACTGATCCTCATCAGTTGGCTTGTCTCGACAGATCATGGTGATCAAAGCCGCTAAGGAACGCGGTTTAGCCGTTACATGTGAAGCATCACCCCACCATCTCTTCCTCACTTCCGATGACGTCGAGAGAATCGGGTCAACTAGAAGTCGGGTGAAACCACCGCTGTGTAGTAAAGAAGACCAGCAGGCATTGTGGGACAACCTCGACATCATCGACTGCTTTGCAACAGACCACGGTATATTAATGCGGTACAAATAAAACAGTCAGTTCCTGTAACCTGAAATGTGCAATGTTACCGCTGCTACTGGAAAAGTGTTTGCGGTAGTAAATTTAGTTAGCACTCCAAACATTTCCTCATTATTCCCTTAAGGAGGAATTTTCCAGTAATTCACCCCAATATATATCTCCAATAAAATCTTGCTCATTGCTTGTTATGAAAGGTGCAGGAGAAAATCCAGTTATGTGTGAATTTGCGCATGAAAGACTGCTTATTACCATTACACCACTGGTGCAGATGGATGGTTCATGTTAGTGATGACCACTGCAGCGGATGGGAATCAAAAAATGTATGGTGTAATCATTTTTTGACTCAATTCCCTTTAACTATACAGCACCTCACACGGTGGAGGAAAAAGACAATGAGGAGGATGCTTCCTGGGGCTACCCGGGCCTCGAGACGATGCTGCCCTTGTTGTTGACAGCAGTTGAAGAAGGTCGACTTACTTTAGAGGTAAGCTCACAGTCATTTACATGAGTTGACATGAATCATCGTAATTTCAGTATTAGTGTCGTATTCTGCATCTATTTTGTGGGCCACATCCAGCCTAAAATAAAACTGACCCAAGTTCAAACTGTATCGGTGTTTCACGTGTTAATTTGATTCATGAAGTATAAAGTAAAGCTTATTTTTCCATGTGGTTGTGTGAGTTTACATAGGTCATGGTCATTTTGCTGTGTGGTTGTGTGAGTTTACATAGGTTGAGGTTATTTTGCTATGTGACTGCAAGTTTAGATAGGTCATAGTTAATTTGCTCTATAGTTGAGAGTTTCTATAGGTCATGGCTTTTTTGCTCTGTGGTTGTGTGAGTTTACATAGGTCATGGGTTTTTTGCTGTGTGGTTGTGTGAGTTTACGTGGGTCATGGTCATTTTGCTGTGTGGTTGTGTGAGTTTACGTGGGTCATGGTCATTTTGCTGTGTGGTTGTGTGAGTTTACATAGGTTGAAGTTATATTGCTATGTGACTGCAAGTTTTGATAGGTCATAGTTAATTTGCTCTGTAGTTTTGAGTTTCTATAGGTCATGGCATTTTTGCTCTGTGGTTGTGTGAGTCTACGTAGGTCATGGCTATTTTGCTCTGTGGTTGTGTCAGTTTACGTAGGTCATGGTCATTTTACTGTGAGGTTGTGTGAGTTTACGTGGGTCATGGTCCTTTTGCTGTGTGGTTGTGTGAGTTTACGTAGGTCATGGTCATTTTGCTGTGAGGTTGTGTGAGTTTACGTAGGTCATGGTCATTTTGCTGTGTGGTTGTGTGAGTTTACGTAGGTCATGGTCATTTTGCTGTGTAGTTGTGTGAGTTTACATGGATTCTGGTTATTTGTACTCCGAGATGAAGATGAGGTCAGACAGTATCTTTGAGTTTCAGTAATTCAGCATTCAGACTAGCGATGTTGTATGTATTCCATCGATGTCCATCCTGCTGTAATGGATGACGCGTTCTAACAGGATGTGATAAGTCGCCTGCACACCAACCCCAAGAGAATCTTCAACCTTCCCGACCAGCCGGACACATATGTAGAGGTGGACCTCAAATATGCCTGGACTATTCCGGATGCCATGCAGTTTACCAAGTCCAAGTGGACTCCATTCGCTGGACGCCGAGTCTGTGGCAAGGTGTGTCGTGTTGTGCTGAGGGGCGAGGTCGTCTACATTGATGGCGAGGTAATCATATGAAATGAAATTTAATTTATTTAAGTATACCTATCAGCTGAGCTGTCAAACACACTTTAAATGAAACAATAGCCTTATGGTCTATGACTATAATGTAATTACCTAAATTACATAAAATTAACACCTCACAGTATACGGATGATACAGACCAATGTTAGATACAATTATGTACATTTACAGTGAGCATGAAATAAATAACAATGTTGAATAATACAGTGGAAAGTAGAACGAATATCAAAAAAAGGAAATATTTGTAGACAAAGTTGCCATCAATATGAAGAATTAGTGAATAAAGTACTGTAGAACTATTTAGTCAAAGCAATGCTAAATAAGTGTGTTTTGAGATGACCTATAATGTAATGTTTATTCATATTTTCGGTGTTTTCCAGAACACAATTATTTTTGATTTCATCAATGTAGCATTTCATCATTAAACTGGGTTTTGAATACTTTGAATACTCATAGTACAATGTAAGGGTTATTAAATTGGTCTACGTATTGGGGATTGAATACTTGTACAATAATGATTCTAATACCAGGTACATAACATAGACCGTTTTTATTGATGCACTACAGATCCTGGTCCAGCCCGGCTACGGCGTAGACATCCGCTGCTCTTCAGCTAAACCAGCGACACCAAAGGAGCCTACAAAGCCCGCGATAAATGCTCCATATGGATCACATGTCCTTCATAATGGATTACAGCCAATTTCAGAGCCGGCTAGTCCCCACAAAATTCCGTACCTGATGGCGGAAACTCGCCTTATTCCACCGAAAATCTCCCGAAATCTGACCATGGAAGGATACGTCCCTTTTGGTATGAAGCCTGTTTCCGTTTTTTATTGTATCATTCACCTTTTTGTGAAGACATTGACCATTGCAGTTCGCATGCTATGTAAGATTATTGGTTGATAAGGACAGCCACTCATTCTGCAGCTACAGTCCACTGTCTTGCTCTCACACGTAGTGGATGCTGATAACAAAAACACACCCGGTGTCTGAGTAGTGAGTGCCACAACCCTGTTTGCGTGAAACATGAAACATCAATGTGTTACACATGTATTAAATGATCTTTTAATTATACTGCAAAATGAAGACGATGGTGAATAAATCTATAAACCCTGAAACTGTCGAATTTCTACAAACAAATACTTTAATAGTTTCTTTATTTGTTAATATGAGTTAGACTGCTGCCAGAAATGTGTAACTTTATTTTTTCAAGTGATGATGATTTTAACTTGATGGTAATAGTTTTTTTGGGGTGCAGAAAGAATTACTTTGTTATTTGACAGCTGAGCTGATAAATAGATTTTAATCAAATATAATTCATATATTATTAAATTTTGTTGTTTGCGCTTCCATTTGGTGTTTAGCTGTATTTATGTTTGCCTAGACAATAACCATTGTTTTTGCTACTAACACGCTGTGCTGTAGTGTGACATTAGTTAATGGTTGTGTTGTCAGAGAGCCCGTTTGTGGCTCATGATACCCCGCCTATTCGTGACACCCACGCCACCCCAGGTAAGTCTTATACGAGCCCCCC
>WURV02193559.1:0-12203 GCA_011762755.2 Epimenia babai | reverse complement strand
TAAGTATGTATGTGTGTGTGTTTGTGTGTTATCTTCCCACGCTGCTTAGGCCATATCACAGTTTTAAATAGTAGATTTAGTGGATTTTTATTGGTTTAAAGTGTGTTAGACAGAAACGCTACGAGTGCACTTTAAACCTAATATATCTCATTCAATTCCATTTTAACATAACTTCTATAATATTCAAACAATGAGCGCGCAAATAGTATTTATCTACAGTTTGATCACATCCCGCAACTTATTTACATCCGCCATATCTGATAACGCACAAACACTCAACAACCCCCTATTTATATAAAAATAAATGTCAGATTTTTTCTCACAGTTATTAGGGCATTTGCCGAATATACAACATATTACCAGTACAAAATTACTGATATCAGTACTCTGATGGTAAACTCGACCCAAGGCTCATTTTCGAAACAATATGAATTGATATTTCTTTGATTTCAAACTAGAACTACAGATGTGGGTTTCCGTGTTAGCCATATATTAAAATACGAAAAATGAATAAGCCATATAGTAAATTACGAAAAATAACTTTAACACGTGTTTGACTAATAAAGGTTATGAATAATACAAGCTTTCGTATGCAAGTATACTCCTTCAGTTGTAAGTAGTAGGGATGGGGACACACACAGCAAATATAGTGCAAGGGAAATGAAAGCGAGAGCAGAGGTGAGAACAAACGGGAAGACGTCGAAAAGTGCAGTGTGTACCGAGTCTCGCAATTTGGTCAACAGTAAGGGTAACACGATCAAGATCCAAGTAGTAACACGGCTAGAGGTACAAAAATAGCATTGGGGAGATTGCAGAGCGGGGCAGTGGTAATGGAAGCGTAAAACAATAAAAGGAGAAGGAAGAAGAGAAGAAAAGCCGCGGGGAACTAGGGTAAGAATAACAGGTGAGATGTAGATATGAGAAGGTAATCGAGGAATTGTAAAAAAGAAGCCAGCGGAGTAGTCAGTAGACACCCCTACTCATTATACCTGATACTTGTGAACGAAAGCTTGTAGTATTCAACATTTTAGTGAGGCAATAAGGTGTTACCGTCACTTTTCATGTTGGGAAGAAATGCCCAGAAAAACATATACCTTTTATGGGACACGAACCCACGACCTCCAGATAACCAGTCTGGTGCTCTACCAACTGAGCTACAGGGGCAAGCTCTCTCTCCTGCGTATTTAGGTATTTGACACAGTTTTTAAGAACCACTTATATTTTAAGTCCGTATATGCGTATATGCCAGCGATATGCACAGATGTCTGTACAAGCATGATGGACTGTAAGGTGGTTAGCTGATTTTTGCGGTGTTTTCTATATTAACGTGAAGTTAAAGGGGGTAGCCAATGTGGTTCTCTGAATAGTTGGGAAAAAATTCATAGAAAAAACCTATACCTTTGATGTTTTGTATAGGTTTTTTTCTGTGCATTTCTTCCCAACTATATAGAGAACCACATTGGCTACCCACTTTAGCATCAAGTTACTTCTTATATTAAGTATTACGAACAGAAGGCTGGCAACAACTAAGAACGCGGCCATCGTCCTCGCTGGTGACGCAATCGACGAGATTTCTACATACGCGTATTTAGGCGCTACTTCAACCAGAATAGAAATCAAAGTTATAACATCCCGTTTCGCGTTAAGTTTGACGAGCAGTAGAGACCTCTCCAAACCATCCCATGTTCTGAAACAGAAGCGAGGGTCAAAATATCAGGTCATGACTGCTCCTGTAACTTTAAGTAGTTAATAGAAAACAAAGCGATTCACTTCATCAATTATTTATTCGTGAGTATCTATAGTAGAAATCTGTTGTATTGTAATTATCTTTACAACTATTTAAATGAGTATATATTTTAACCGTCGGGTTCTTTAATATTTATATAATTTGTTTGTCGAAGCAAACGTGGCGATTAAAATGTTTGCACCTGTATTTTCGTCGTATGAACCATTTCGCCGCCTTTGCGTCCAGTATCGGACCCTCTATCCACGCGCGATTATTCGCCCGCTTCACAAATCTTCTGGCCTATCGCGAGATCTTAGTTTTGTGAATCGATGAATGCATGAATTAATCTCGTAAGTCAAAGGCGCGACAACAGGTGCATGCAAAAAAGCGCGTTTCGATGTGTATAGCGCGTTTTGATGTGATAGCTATATTGCGAAATCTTTTAGGTAAAGACTATTTTTGCAAAATATAAACACCATAATAATTATGATAATATTCGATATCGATGTTTTATCAAATACACCATATCAATTGGGATCTAAAAACCATAAGATCTTCAAGTATATTGTTAATCCTTAAAGTATAAGTACGTATATTCTTTGCTACTCCTGCAACTGTTTTTATTCTTGTAAAGTTTCGCATTATATTGAGTAAGATGTATACTTATTATTATAAATGACATGTTTACCGTGATTTTTGTATAGCGCATTTTAAAGTCACCCGAGCAACCTGCCAAACAACGGTTACAACAATTCACTGGGGTAGCAGCTGCCTCACAGGCGCCATCAAGCCCATCGCAAGTTTACAGTCTAACGCCGTTAGTGCGGTGATCGTTCCTCTCGTTGGCCGGTCTCTTCGTAGAAATGGAGTAAACGTTTTTATTTGTCGTAATTAAGATACCCGTGGTTCCTCTCCGTACGAAATAAATGGGCACAAATATAAATAGTTGCAAATCTTTATTCCTTACTCTAGTAATCGTAAATACGAAAATACAAAGGTAACACCTTGTTGACTAATTATATAAGGATTAACACGAGCTTTCGTATGTCAACTAAACTTCATCAGGTGCAATGAGGTCTGCACCTGATGAAGTATACTTAATATGCGAAAGCTTGTGTTAATCCTTATATAGTTAGTGAAAAAGGTGTTACCTTTGTATTTTCGTATATACGACATGGCTAACACGGCAACCCACACCTCTCTATTAATCAGAACATTGGTCAATGTTTAAGTGATAATCTTCAGTTACTAATCTGTCATTTCGCGCATAAATATATAATTTTTATATATTTATTTTCGATTCAGAATTGTCTACAATCTCTGCCTCTGCCAGTGGTTAATTAAACGGATATTCGTTAGTACGAGCGAATTTGTTGGGAATGAAGCCGTTCAGACTAACGGTGCTAAACTGTATGTTTACAGTGAAGAATTATTCGTGTTGCTACAAATAAAACTCACACTTATTGATGGCTAAGTCGACAAGATCTAACGGGCAGTATCTTGCCCAACGAGATAACGGGAAAACACAGTTAGTAATGCCCAAGATTCGAATTCGAACTGGAATCATCGTTCTTTGTTCGTAGGCAGACCATCTTCCAGTTTAGCTATGCATATCAGCCTTTGAGGAGGGTGAGCTTTAACTCGTCAATCGGCAGTGAATTTTAGATGTCTATCTGTGGATGGTCTCGCAATTCTAACAATGTCTCGCCTGTTATACTGCCTCTGAAATCGCATACCCGTGACCTGCGATCAGTGTATCGACAGATCGCGTCTCGTGAGACAAATTATAATAATGTATTTCTTCTTATTCAACCTTCAGCTAACTTTTAAAAGAAAGCGAGAAAAGTTTTCAGTCTCATATCGCGGTACGACTAAGCGATTGCACGCATTTGCCCCGTCCCCGGGAGTAATATTCACTCAAATAAATGATAATAAACTTAACGTAATGCATTAAGGAAAAGTGCATTCAGACACGTAAGTGTTATTAAAGTAATTGAACTGTTCTTTGGCGATGATTTAATGGTAAATTACCGAAGGTGCATGTTTAAGACGTGTTATTCGCCTCTATTACGATATTATATAGTTATAATAAAATGTGGTATTATGTTATCTGTCGAGGCTCGAGAGAACCCCCGCATTATGGTCGTCCATATATTAAATAAGATCGTTATAGAGGAAGTCAACGCGGACGATGAGTTTTACGCATGAATGATTTACTCTTAGAGTCAACCATTAAAAGGAGCATGGTCTGTTTGGTGAATTCAAGTTTGGTACATGCGTAAACGTCAATATACTTTTCCTTGTTCAAGTATTTCAATTCACCGAATATCGTATGTATTTTTGTCGTATTTATACAGTAGACCCAATCACAATACATTCTCCTCTCGGAATAACCTCGAATCGAATGACTACGAATCCAGGTTATAGACCGCTTCCGCTTGGAAGGAATATTATTCTGGTGATCGCATTTTTTGACAACAATATACTCAACTCAGTGTATCACCCTTATTTGGGCCTTGATTGAACTTACAATGGTCTAGCACGTGATAGAATTGAATCATTTGTTCAATGATGTAATTTTCGCCAACCGCCTCATTCCAGTTTCGACTAACTTGACTACGGAATAAGAGAGATCAATAGAGCGTACATAAGGGTATTGATTTTTAACTGGGGTTATAATAACATAAGTAGGTTATTTTGCCAAATACCGCAATGATCTCCCGTTAAAGAAAGTTGAAAAGTTGCGTTCGGATAAATTCATGGAGAAATCCACTAAGAAAGAAATAACGTCCTATAGAAATCAACGTTATAGAAAATAAACAGCAAGCTATAACCTTATAGAGAGATCAAGCGTAAAGTTAGAACATCGTATAAAAATCACATACAGTAGATTTAATGACGTAATATATTGTAAAAAAATATCACCTCTAGTGTAATGGTACACCGCACCTGAACGATAAAGATTTTGGGAATCGAATGATTGTTTTGACAAGCTTTCTTCCGAAAAATCGCATTGTATTTCAAATACCTTTTTTTTCGATGACTCCGTTTCACTTGGCTTAGCCATGTTATTCTCGTTGCATTGTCTTGTTATTCATTAAACACCACTCTGAATGTACTCCTTCCCTCCAGAACATTCCCGATGGAACGACTGAAACAGTCATCAATGACTGAGGACCTTGCAAGATACAAGATCCAGGAGTCCGCTTCCTGCTCAGGAAGGAGCACTCTGTATTTTCATCGTGGTGTGCGCGACCGACAAGCTTGTCTGATACGCGGAAGAAACATACTATAGAAATGATCCTAAGAAGTATGTTCTTGCCAGGGCAAATGTCATCGTAGCACTTATATATATTTCGATACAACTTAGAATGGTATAAAACTTGTAATATGTCAATTTCTTTATTCGTAGGGGCTAACTGGGCTAAGGGAGATAAACACGACGATTGAGCGATTGTCATAACCCACGGGAGATAAGAAATATATAGATTATTACGTAATATACAACAATGATCTCTGTTAAAGATAAACCTCACTAAACCGCTAATATTAAACGTCAGCAGTAAAGACATAACGTCATATAGAAGTCATCCGCAAAAGTATACGGTCATATAGAAATTAACAGCAAATGTATAATTTGATGAAAAAATCATAGGCAACGTAATGACCTCATATAGAAGTCAACTGCATAGCTTTCACATAGCCATATACAAATCATTTGCAGCGGCAAAATTATAACGTCGTAGTATATTGTAAAAAAAATGCGAGCCAATCTTGTAACTTCTTAGATGAACTTTAGGATACGACAGAGGCGGCGGCCTTTGAAATTGACCGGCAAGATTGCGTGGCATTCAGAAAAAAACGCTCCAAAGCATCTCTGGACGAACTCTATGTACGACAAGAAGTGTACGGCCAAAAGCGTAAATTTATTCGTTGTTACGCGCGTATGGATACCCGGAGATTCAGGGGGAGCGGAATTCTGAGAGTCGAAATGTCGATAATTATGCGCGCAAGGTTCGGACAAGCGCGGTTCAGTTTTGTGTACACTATTCTATTTCCATGTTTGCATTAAATGTGAATTGCGCAGGAGCATCATTGCCCTCTTCATCCACAGAAATAAATGCGACATAACAATTTTTTAACAAAATAGCGCATACAGTACAATCTAATTGATACATAATATATATATAAAATACACTTCAGTTTTCGCAAGATATAAGAATCACTGTAGCGCGGCGCTCTAACATCGAGTGCATGTTGGTTCACAGGCCCAAGCAAATGATTCTACCGAATGCGCTGACATTTCAAAAGTTTTAATATAAGAGTACTGATGGTGATATTGCTAATTTTCTAGAACAAGGGGTTATTGAAGTAGCGCAGTATTCTACCTCTTAGTACATCTCAATTATTGTTTTGAGACCAAAGAAAAAATAGGTCATTTCGAGTAATACCGAATGTATCCCAAATAGAAACGGTTTATTTCATATGAACATTTTAAAATGGATACCATAGAAAATGTTTTACTTCTTATGCGATAAAAATTACTTCATAGCTTCGATCAATTTGACTCATGCGTACGATTCGTAACCGGTGTCAATTCACGAACACGATGGACACTATCGACAGTTTCTTTGGCGTAGCCAGTTCTATCAGCGTAAGTCTTTACCGAATAGAATTTCATTCGCTGCACGAGTTTTTACACGTATTTTAAAACCAATTCTCAACTATCGAAGGAGGAAGGATTGATACTCTTAGGATATATCGATTCGTCTTTACCGAATGAAATTCCATTTGCTTCAAGAGTTTTTATAGGTATTCTTAATCCAGTTCACAGTAGTCGAAAGAATACCGTCAGGGTATATCGATGATTTATATTTACATTATGATTCATATTACGGTTGTTTACACTATAAATCCTGGAAAGTCTGTACTTTGCCGACTAAAAATTTTGAATATTCAAGGAAAAAGGCAAAAGGTACATTGGATTACATATAAGGATTATGAATACCAGAGTGTATTCGGGACTTTGTTACACTGGGTGTATAAAATAAATTGTAAACACTCACAGGGTTAAAGTCTCATTGAATTTTGGTCTAGGAATCTATACACTTCTCAGATTGGTGGAAATATGATTTCCAAGTCAAATAAATAAATTGCGACGAAATTTCACTGGAATTATGTGAAATTCCAATCAAACTTAAGACAATACCCCAACCTGGAGTTGTCCACCCTATTACTGATTTTTCTTTTCAAATTTGATGATTTGACTTGTGACTGGTTCCTAATCCATTATTGCAGATTAATTGATTCTTTGGCACGTTGTATTCCCACAACTTTTATTTAATTTTAGCCCGGGGAAATTCCTCAAATTTGATGTAATTTTTTAAGAATTCCAATAATGATTTGCTAACATCATGATTTATTCCATACCTATTTAATACCCATCAGAGAGGCATGCGCTCCACGTCGGCGCTTTGTGATATACCAGGCGGATGTAGTTATTGACGAAAAACTACCCACTCCGAATTCACTCCTTCCCTCAACATAATTGCTGAGTTAATGATTGGATCAGTCAGCAATGACCGCGAATCCAGACAAAGGTCCAGATTCACCAGTCTTTTTGTTATTCATAAAAAACCACTCTGAATGTACTCCTTCCCTCCAGCGCATTCCCGATGGAACGACTGAAACAGTCATCAATGACTGAGAATCTTGACATAAGCCAAGATCCAGGAGTCCACTTCCTGCTCAGGAAAGAGCACTCTGTATCTTCATCGTGGTGTGCGCGATCGACAAACTTGTCTGATACGCGGAAGAGACATACTATAGAAATGATCCTAAAAAGCATGTTCTTGCCAGGGCAACTGTCATCGCAGCTGTTATATATGTTTCGATACAACTTAGAATGGTATAAAACTTGTAATAATATGTCAATTTCTTCGTAGGAGCCAGCCTGGCTAGGGAATAAGGGAGATAAACACGACAATTGATCCACTTTTATAAACCATGGGAAATAAAAACCAATATGTTATTTCACTATATACCACGGTGATCTCCCGTTAAAGATACACCCCTCAATACTGCAAATATATACTTCCGATATATAAAACCAACTGCGCAGGTATAACGTTATATATCTCTCTTTATTTCAAGCAGATGTAATATAAAAATAGCCATAGTATGATATTATAAACACAAGGTGTAATAACAAACGTGGAATTGGTGAAAGTTAATCACAATTCAAAACAGAATATAAAACTGTATTCCATTTTTTCGTTAGAACATTATTATAAAAAAAATCTGTCGACAAGATCGTACCAAATTATTTGGGGATCGACTTAATCGTTCGCAGAACCTGTAGCATATTTTCTATTCTAAACATCAAATGCAGGCATGTCAAATTCAATGCACTTTTGGCTCACGCTACATATTCCTGATAATTGAAAATACAGACAAAGAGATTAAGGATCAATTGTGTGCAACTCGCAGTTTTTCGTAAACTTATTTCTGATATGCGCCTCAAAGGTCAGCACAATAAAATCAAGTCTGAAAACTTCCAAAACAGCTCTTGTTTCGCTGTATGTGAACAATGCCCAATCTTTCGTACGATCATGTTGGCACATACAAACAAGGATCGCTATTCTCTTTTAATATCTTCATTGTCACTCATGTCCTTACTTACAACCACACCAAGACACTTATCGTCACTGGATGGACATGGTAATGAATATTTTTGTTCAATGATTTCGCGTACCTGACCTTAGACTTAGATGTATTAAATTTTATATTATCCTCATCCGCATTAATTTCACGGATGCTAAAGAGCTTTTAAAATACTCCGACTGCACTAGGAGATAGTAACACGGTTTCATCAGCGTAAAACAAGTGGTTGTACATGACATCACATTAGGTCCAACTTTTTATTTCGTCAACAACTGACTAAGCTCGTTGAAGTACAGGGCAAAAAATTTCGGGGAGAGAACCCCACCTTGTTTTACCCCATTAGCCACCTTAAAGTATTCAAACATTATACCGTTCCACCTAGTAGCAAAGTTCTGTGTTGCGTACCAATATTCCAACATCATACACCAGCACATATCTGTCTAGTAAAATTCTGAACGATGTGCGATGACTTTACCTATCAAAGACCTCGATGAATCTAAAAATGAAATACTTACGTTACTGCCGCTATATCGAAATCTATATAGAATAGAAAGGTATAACGTCATATAAAATGAACTGCAAAGCTATAAGGTCATATAGAAATTAACTGAGAATATATAACGTTATATAGAAATCAAATGCAACTGCATAACGTAATAATAAAATCAAAAGTTACTGTGAATGTATAACGTCGTGATATGGTTGAAAAATGAGGTCATCACAGGAATATGGTCCCTCATACTTGTACGTTAAAAATAATAAAAAACAAATGACTGTATATATGTTACAGAAATTCTGCATATCTGCTGATTTTTGTCGGGAAACCTGCATAGTTTAAGTTTTATGAAATTAATTTTAGAACATGGGCAATAGTCTTGGTTAAATGATCAGGAAATGTACATGTCTCCGGGTATATTTCAGGAAATTCTTATGTCTCCAGTTTTAAACAGGAAATATGCAAGATTCCTGAAATAAAGCGGCAGATATGCACCTTTCCTGAAATTGCATATTTTCTGTTTCAAACATACAAGCCCCTTCCGTGTTTATATGCTGCGGTTTATCGCCAAAGTCCCGTACCGAGCGCATGGGTTTAAAATTGTTGATCGGCCAGGTCGGTTAGTTCCTTCTTTGATGCGCCCTTATCTTAAAGATCGCGCACAAATTTTTGAATTTTATAGCGTGATATCTTCGGCATCTCCTGTTCACTGCGGCGGTCTCAGATATTAATGTTGGGGCGCTTCTTTTCTTGCTTATCCCGACTCAGTCACCAGAAAATGGTTTCCAAGATTGTTCTGAAAGTCTCAGTTCTGTCAAGCGACACCTCTTCTGGCTTCTGGTTGAGCTTCACTGGTTGCTAACTGGCCGCCGTATTCAATTCAAGGTCCCCGTCGTGTTCCTCTTACGGCATTCCCTCTCCTTTCTTTTATCTAATAGCACTGGTATATGAAGCAAGCAAGAATCGTCTGCATGGGATAATATGAGAGTAATATTGAATGAATAATGTGTTAATCCTTTGTAAGTGCGAATAGCATGATTACCTGGTTATCTAATGTAGTATTCTGATTACGGTAATATTAGGCATTATTTTGTCAGAAGCTCACACTGATTAATAAATATATTGGTAACATATAGGTATAGCATCGTAGAATAAAATAGCATTGTTATAGATTAAAAACAACAAACTTCTCGGTAAAATTTACTCTATGATTATTTGTGAAGACAATCGGGGATATGCAGCCGGGCTTGCTACATGAACTGAATCGCTCAGTGCCAAGTTTTTTACCGCCAAAAAACTGGAATATGTGTGTCATGTGATCGTTAACCTAGACCTAATCGACGGTAGATACTTGCAGATATTGGCAATCTCTAGTGTCTAACTGGGTGTTGTGGACGTCAGCGAGGGTCGTGAGCGATGAAAAGACGGGTTGCTTTATGCGAATGGGTAACTCGCGGCAATATTAATAGGTAATGATAGACAAGTAAAGAAAAGATGCATATTATAGCAGTATGTCTTGTTCCTGGATGAGAAGAGTTGTTTGCTAAATAGAGCGAATCATCTGATGGTGGTTGCAAAAAGGGAGCTTGCGTCGTCGTGCAGTGCGCAAAAGACTAAGCCTCGCGTGAGAGATCGACCTTTTTCTCGTTTACATCGTTGTCCGCGACGGGCTCGTCCTTGATGGCGCTCTCATACGCAGGTGGCGGGTCGTGATCTGGCATAGGGATGCCGTCGACAACTTTGGGAGTTTTGATCTCCGGCTGTACGGACTGTCGTTCGCGGCGATGTCGGCGACGGTAGCATACAAACAGAGCGATCGCTAAAATTAGAACGACCGCGGCGGCTGTACTCGCTCCGATGATGGCATTGTGATGGCGTCGGTCGTGTCGACGCTCGTGCCCGCGATGACGTCTCTCATGTAGCGGCAACTGGTTTCGTCCAGCTCTATTGTCCGCCCCTGTTTTGGATAGAAAGTAACGTATTACTTTTACAACGGCAAAAATTTTTGAGGCTAAAGTGTATATGCAATGAAATACTGTATTGATGATAGAGAAAAAGGGCAATGATAAACAGAATTCGATGTAATTAACAGGTATTCTACTTATTAACCAAAATTTCAATCGCTCCGTATAAACTACAGTTTTTCTAATTTATATTTACATATTTTTATTTTAAATCATTTCTTATCCCCGATTTAACGCAATGTGCGAAATAGGTAAGCAGTCATGTTTCAGTCTAAACCAGTGCCGTGACTGGATAAGGGTCAACTGGACGCGCTTGCGCACGTTACCTAAAATGGCATAAACGAATTGATTGCGAGTATACAGTGCCAGTGCGCAGGTGCGGCCACGGAGGAATTCTACACACCTCCACTTATAACCACGACGCCCAGTTTGTTTAGGCTGGAGTCCGTTTCTTCTCTCAAAGACAGTTCAACCAACTGATCAATATAGTTTTGAGTGGAAAATATCGTACTATACCCTCTCGCGACTATGAAATTAACTGCTGCATAAAGGAGTCACAGATAGTAGATTACATTGTAGAAACGGTAATCATGTTTCATGAACTATATCGTTCCTCCGTTGTGAAAATTACTGGAAAGAACAGAGCTCATTATACAAAAATAAGCAGGACGATCCTTCTAACATGCAGAACGACATATTCACGCTTCTTCATTGACTAACCTTTATTATGATGATGGATTGACTAACCTTTATTATAATGATGGATTGACTAACCTTTATTATAATGATGATTTACTAACCTTTATTTTAATGATGGATTGACTAACCTTTATTATAATGATGGATTGACTAACATTTGTTATAATGATGAATTGACTAACCTTTATTATAATGATGGATTGACTAACCTTTATTACAATGATGGATTGACTAACCTTTATTATAATGATGGATTAACTAGCCTTTATTATAATGATGGATTAACTAGCCTTTATTATAATGATGGATTGACTAGCCTTTATTATAATGATGGATTGACTAACCTTTATTACAATGATGGATTGACTAACCTTTATTATAATGATGGATTGACTAACATTTGTTATAATGATGAATTGAATAACCTTTATTACAATGATGAATTGACTAACCTTTATTGGTGGATTGACTAACATTTGTTATAATGATGAATTGAATAACCTTAATTATAATGATGGATTGACTAGCCTTTGTTGCGATGATGGATTGACTAACATTTGTTATAATGATGAATTGAATAACCTTTATTACAATGATGGATTGACTAACCTTTATTATAATGATGGATTGACTAACATTTGTTATAATGATGAAT
>WURV02193537.1:0-12204 GCA_011762755.2 Epimenia babai | reverse complement strand
TGGCCTTTTGTCTTGTTTCAGTATTGTAATGGGTACTGTCAGGCTCTTAATTTGTTTTAGTGTCATAATGGGTATTGTCAGGTCTCTTTGGCCTCTTTTCTTGTTTCAGTATCGTAATGGGTACTGTCGGGACTCTTTGGCCTCTTATTTTGTTTTGGTGTGGTAATGGGTATTTTCGGGTCTCTTTGGCCTTTTGTCTTGTTTCAGTATTGTAATGGGTACTGTCAGGCTCTTAATTTGTTTTAGTGTCATAATGGGTATTGCCGGGTCTCTTTGGCCGCTTGTTTATATCTTAAAATTTTTTTATCTATTTTCTATCTCTTTTCATCTCTTTTCTTTCTTTTTTTCAGTGGAACGTCTTGAGGCGCCTCTTGTTATATTTTTTTCTTATCCCACAGCATTCACTCCTATTTCTGAATTTTTTATTTTCTAGAAGTGATTTTCAAGTCTCTTCTGCTTTAAGATATTCATTTGGTGGCTTGTTTGGCCTCTTTTTAATAAAATTAGTGTTTTGAAGCCATT
Source organism: Epimenia babai (assembly GCA_011762755.2). Lineage (NCBI taxonomy): Eukaryota > Metazoa > Mollusca > Solenogastres > Cavibelonia > Epimeniidae > Epimenia > Epimenia babai. Next base: position 11,682 of record WURV02193537.1, on the reverse strand, counting down.
TTCCCCTTTTTCATAATATCATAATAGTGTCATAATAGTATTTGGAGACTATTTTTATGTAACCTGATGTTTTAATATCTGTTTGAGTGTTTTGAAGCCTGTATAGCCTTTTTGTTTTAATGTTGGAATGAGTGTTATGAGACTTATTTCACCTGTTGTTTGAATATCGGTATGAGTTTTTTTGAGACCTTTTTCACCCTTTGTTTTTATATCGGAATTAGTTTTTGCATTCCTCTTTGACCTTTTGTTTATTCCTCCCTTTTTTAATGTATTTGTTTGTTCTTAGCTCACCTTAGCTTACCTTAGCTTATGTTCGGTGAGCTTTTCTGATCGAAGTTTGTCCGTCGTCCGTCCGTCCGTCCATCCGATGTTAACATTTTCTTAAATCTTCTCGAGAACATCTTATCAAAGGGGTCTGTTGGTCTCTTCTAGGTGTCTACCATTTGGCGGATATTGTTCTTGGGTTAGTATCTTTCAGATTTGTTCATCTCATCATGGGAACAAAGGGGACTAATTTCTATTGACTTTTATCTGAAAATCTTTATCTCCATGTCTGCTTAGTGCGAAGGTCTGCCATTTTACAGATATTGTCTGTGTAGGTCTCATTCACATTCGTTTAGGGCATCTCAGTTTTGGCAATTAGATGTCATTTCAGCCTAGGTCTTTTCCACAGATCTGTATTTTATTGTTTTGTGTATTGTCAGGTCTCTTTGGCCTTTTGTTTTTGATGTCAAGCAATCTCCTTGTCTTCTTATTCTGATATCAAGATGGCCTCCTTGGCCTTTTTCAGTCTTTTTTTTTTCGGGTGAGTGTCTTGAGGCCTCTTGGGCCTATTGTTGAGTTAGATGTGGCTTTCTCTCAAGCCATCACATTTATAAAAGCAATATTGCCTTGTATTTCTATCCCATTCTCCCACTATGAGTTCTCCACACTTGCAGTTCAGTTCCAGTACAGGTTAATTGTTAATCTTACAGCCGTTTCATAAAAATTACCATTATTCAATATTTTAATTATTTTTTAGTGGTACATCCGATTGAGACCTTTTTGTGATCTATGACGTTTAAGTGATACGATGTTTTGTGATCTATTAACGTTAAGCATTTTAACATCCACCAGATATTTGTCATTTTTTTTTCTGAAATTAAAATACAATCACTTATACCCATGCCTGCTTCTAAAACAGAGTATGTTTCACTTGTTCCCTCTTTTAACCTCCTATTCCCTTCCATTATGAGAATTGGTTTTATCTAATAACTTATCTCGATCATTCTGTATTCTGCACATTCTTGGGACATTTTGTATATATATATATATATATATTGTCATAAATCAATAACTCAACTGTACATAGCCTCAGTTATGGCTTCAAAATGATGGAATTAATTTAAGATCAAATTTGTATCTTTGTATTTGGATGTATCCTATCGCCGTGTTTATTCAACACATACTTAAAGTATCTTCAGAGTGGCAGATGAATGTAGGGGAGTGGTTATAGAAAGGGAGAAATATAACAAACTTGCCATACAAGATGATACAGCCTTAGTTGCTGAGAGTAAAGAAGGGCTGCAGAGAATAGTGCATGTGGTAGGATTGAAGTAAAAGATTGATGATGAATGTAAAAATGACAAAGACTACGCGAGCGGGTAGAAATAGTGAAAGAATAAACATAAAGATCGAAATGATGAAGGATTGGAACAGGTTGAGAAGTTTGTTTACTCAATCATTTGATTATCCATTGAGGATGGAAGGTGCGATAGCGAGATCAAAATAAGGATTGAGATATCCAGAGCGAGATTCATCAAGAGAAAAAGGTGTTTTGCACAAGGAGATTAAGGTTTGTCAACTAGAAAGAGGGTGTTGAAATGTCAGATGTCAACGTTCTTATATGTGCAAGTGAGACCTGGATAGAAACGCAGAAATGTGGAAGAGGATCGAAGCATTAGAGATGTGGCCTTCTGGTGGATATTGAAAGTTAAATACACGGCGCATAAGACTAATGAGGTTGTGGTGAAACTGGCAAAAGCAAAAAAATTTGGTAAATGTCCTAAAAACTAAACAGTTGAGATATTTTGGCTATGTGGTAATAGAGAGGTTGCATAAAAAGTTGATGGAAGGAATGGTAGAAGGAAATAACGACCGATATTTAAGAATGGTTGGGTATGAGTTATGTGGAGGCTGAATGGAGAGGGGGATATGATTGGCACAATTGGGAGCGGGAACAGGATAGCTCAGTGGTACAGGGCCGGCCTCCGTACCAGGAGGTGGTGGATCGTTCTAATCCGGGCAATGCCATTGTGTCTTTCCTGTTTTATCACCGTGGGCTAGGTACTTTATCCCGATTGCCCTGGTTGACTTGGCCATAATTAAGTACTTTCTTTGTGGCAAGGCTAAGTAATATACACTGGGAAAGTAAATTTGCGAGTGGCTCACCTGCGCCTGTTATAGAGCTGCCAACCCCCCTGTGAGCCCGAGCAAACCTTCATTTGCCAAGCTGCGTAAGTGGCCTCGTAGTGCTAGATATAAATGCCTGATTTACTTACAATCTAACGGCATTTCGGCCGCTGGTCGCAGCTACACCGAGGTGACAATTTGTTAGTAAAATAACGGATTTATGAGTATTATTCGAATTATTTTGGTAAAGATGTTAAGTGTTTTTAGTTCTGATTTGAAGGTGTTTAAGTTGGTTGTTATGGCAAGTTGTGCAAGTGGCTTTCATGTGCCATATATAAATGTTAGAAAAATTCATTAATATAACAATAAAATAATGAAGTCGGTGACCAAATTCTTAAGTTTCAAACCAAAAAATAACAAATTGAGGATTGTTTGTATTGCCCATTGCATTAGTGCTGCCGTCATCTGTACATGTATAGATACATATTAGTGCTGCATCACCACGTACTCCTAAACTTTGATACAATAGTTATAAATGTGCGTTATCTACATATCTGCATTTATAACGTTATTAATTTAAAATTACGGCATTTGAAATGTGCTTCTAAATTCTTTATAACAAATTCAAAGGGGAGGCAATATATACTATATACATTATGTAAGCAATGCACAATAGTCTCCCTTAGTTCAGTAATTTTTCTAATGACTGGCATTTATTTACTTGGCAACATTGTATAAACTCACCTACGCGTTAGCATTTCTCTTAGTCTTGTCCGATGTCTCTACTAATATAATAAAATTCCGCGGTAAACAACGAAATTATGCTGACCAATATTGGTGTCCAAGGGGCACCACTCTACGTGCCATGAATGAACCCCGCGACTGCGCCGATCAATATCGTTCGTCTCTTAATGAAGTTATCGCCATGGCGACGTCCCTGTAACACTCCCTACGCGCTGGGCATTGTCATTTGTGTGGGTTGCCAAGTAATGATGGTATTCATCCATCGCATACAGTCGCTACGTCATTGAGATCCGCATATGATCAGGAAACAGACGGGAGCCGTAGTCTGCATGGAATATAGCTCATTGAATTTCATTTGACTGTCTCGTCTATTTTCCCACCACCTGTATGTCAATGTTTCTTTATTCTATCCACATTTTTGTCTCCTCTCTGTGACATTTTATCCTCGTCGTTTCACAATACGTTTTTCATGCTCGCTGCAACCCTTTATTACCCCATTTTTGTCGAACTGGAATTTTATATTTTATATAAATATTAGATTAATCATTATGCTAATAATATATCGAATTCTGACTATTTCCCGAAATTTCCGTTGTGGCGTTCAAAATTTTATTATTAACGTCACAAATTTGGTCCCTCCTTTTGTGGATGAGTTTGGAATCTATTGCAAACGGACATTTTTTTGCATTATAATAATCCGCTTTGTGTATCTTTATTGTTTCGCGTATGTAGTATAGAGTACTCAAGTGTGACGTCAGTTGTCATAATAACGTGTACTCAACAATGAGCCAATATGGCGTCAATGTGTACGAAAAGATTTAGCGTGTTTCTTAGCAGCGTTCAACGTTCTTTTAGTTTACATAAGATATAATTTTACATAGAGTATAAACGTTTCGGCTTTATCCTTTTATACTTAGCGATATGGAGGAACATCTTGGTAGGGGAGCGTTTTTGTAGGGGACATTTAGCTAAGAGGATGTTTTGACTTGCTTCGTCAAAGTATGGCTAAAGGAACGTGGTATCAGGTGCGGCTACCGTTGAAAAATGACTACCTAACTTGACGATAACACCTTCATGGTAATAAAAAGACTCTATATGTCCCAGTTTGAAGTGATTTTCGCCACGTTGAATAGATTTATCGTTGGCGAAGAACTACATAAGCCATCTTGACTATTGTTGAGAACACGTTGTTATGACAACGTGACGTCACCACTTGAGTACTCTATTCAGGGTGCGAAATTTCCTAAGTGCCACATTACTGGCATACCTGCATTTCGCTTTTACAATTTTTGCAGGGCTGAAAATTGCATACATAACGAAATGTTCCATGTAAGCTTGAAATATAGAGCCGCCGAATGCTGGCATAGAGACAATGACACTGAGCCTCCGGAAGACCTAGCTATATACACACCATTTAATTTAACTCATAACTGAAGAGTTAATCCTACCCTATATAGTATAATTACATACCAGTAAAATATATCTGCCTTGTAATCCCACCTTCATCGCCTTATGAAGCATAGTGTCTATGCGAAAGCTTGTGATCAATAAACCAGTTAGTCTATATAAAAGGTATGGCCCTTTATCTTCTAAGTTAATACCAGTAAAAGTTAATCTTTGACAAAGAATAATTCGATCAATTACATTTGCCTAAAGACATTGCCTTCGTTAAAAAATCTTTACTGAAGTCAGTTTGTAATTTGAGTCTGCCTTAGTTTTTTGTTACAATTGATTTACCTACTCATTGGCAGCATTCTCTTTTATTTAGACAAGAACGGCCACTAACCACTAACCCTATTAAAAGGTTGCAAAACAAGAGGAAAACTAAATTTTTACACGGCGCAAAAAATATATCAGTAGCATTCCAGAATGCCAATTAAAAATATATATTTGAAAACTTGCATTTAATTACCGTTATGCTAAAGACATTTTACTGAGGATATCGATAGGTTTTTAAGTATTTTTTTTCATTGAATTCGTGTTCGGTATTTATCAGCTTTATTTATTTAATGACTAAGTATTACCTTTACAGTTGGTATATGTATACATCACTCGCCTGAATCATGCATCAATTTAGTGGGTCATAGAACTGGCCTAAACTTCGACTGTATTGCCATTTTGTTTATGTATTTCATTATTTATGGCAATCATCTCTCATGTTAATCATTCCCATCCACTACGCCCGACTGGCCACATAGATACACTGATTGCTGGTGGAATGTAAGTTTCGTCTAGACTGGATAACTATACCTCATTGTTGGAGCTTCCAGCAACTTCCGTCCCTCGAGAGTAAGCTTACATTGCCATCCCATCCTTCATAGGATAGCTTTGGGCTGAAGACGGGCAATAATACCCAGGTGGATACTAGTCCTACGCCCACGACGACTCATGGTGACTTGTGGTATACCGTAGTCAGGATTCTATATTCACCAAGGTAGTCTATTTTCTGTGATACTCGACTAAATATGATATTGAAACTTGACTAAATATGGTAAGGATGCTTTACAAAACATAGTATTGAAACTTGATTGAATATGGTATTGATACTTGACTAAATATGGTATTGATACTTGACTAAATATGGTATTGATACTTGACTAAATATGGTATTGATACTTCACTATATATGGTATTGATATTTTAATATACATGATATAGGTGATATTGATATTTGACTAAATATGGTATTGATACTTCACTCTTTTTGGCATAGATACTTGACTAAATCTGATATTGTTGTAGACTACATTCAATAATGTAGTATTTTAGTATTTTTATATGATCCATGTCAATCATTGGTTTGGGTACGTTACTTATGCCCGAAGCATATGCAGAGCTAAACCCAGCATGACGAGAAGGTGTAGATATACATCGGACCAGTTCGTCGTAATTGGTGTGAAAGTAAAAAGAACAGTTGACAAAAATTAAATCTATTGCGTCGGGAGTTCTTAGCACATTATGTAAGTGGATGAAATATATATCAATGATCTGCATTGATCCGTGTTTTTTGGTTACCCGTTAAGAGAGTAATGTGTAAGTAATGATACGCTGGATATCCACAAGCCCCCCTCACTGTCGGGATGTATACGAGATACCCAAATATCAGCACGTAGGCGGTGGATCATTGCGCCCATTTCTGTGTGTTTTTTTATGTCCCGCGTAAGCCCGGGGGATATGTATAATAATATAAAGTAAGCTAATTATGCGCCGCTTTATGCGCGTATGAAAGTCGAGAAGGGGTGTGCAAATCCCGCGTGTCGCGTCAGGTGATTGGACCAATCGATTCACGCGGTACCATTAAAACCCGAAATGTGTCGTGGCTTCATTCTGGATTCGGTTTTATATTTTTATAACGACGAGAAAGTTCGCGCGTTAATTGAAAAAACTGCAAAAAATTCGTTAATTATTCTACAGCTAGTGAAAACGTTGGTTTGACCTGGTACATGTGTTTATTTGTTAAATGACCATAAAAACAATTTTTTCGTCAAGCCTCAAAATCGCAGCTGACATTTAACTTATAATTGTTACCCACGAACCATGTCATTCTTAGATTCTATAGGGTTTTTCTACTACTGTGAATTTGTCAGAATTTAATTAACAAAATCGTATACATAACATGACATCAATGCGTTTTTTCCACTTTTATTTTAATCAGATAGTTAAATTCCCTTCACACTTTATCTTATCAGGTATATCTAATGTCGTTTTTATGTTGAATTTAAGGCATTATTATATGCATAATAACGAGAGATTTTGTATCATGTAGTTGTAGCAAACCCCCCTCCCCCACACGGGCTGACGCTAAGCGTCAGGCTACATCGTATTTACTGAAGTTGAAGACATTTGCAGTGAGACAAATGTAGAAAATGTACATGAAATTATTAGAACCAAAAATTATGAATTAATTTGGATAAACCGAAATTATGATGATGAAACCCACACCGCACTAGTAGTTACCTGGACTATGCTGTTATCTACATGTTATTTATGGTATTCTTCAATGCCTTAGGTAGCCTTTAAAGGGTTGAAACAAATTCAACTTAGGACCGGGCCGACTTTTTATTTTCGATTAAGCCACTGCATGCCAAACATATTAAATGACAATTCAGCAATATTGATTGAATCGGCCCTAATCGTCTCGCGTCGTAAAAAGTACGTTGACTCACATATACACCAGTCTATCTATAGATCGCTCCGGTCAGATATGAGCTTGACCATTACCACCGATCTCCGACTACAGTAAATGAATCGAATGACGTTAGTGTATTGATTTTGCATCGTCTATACAGTGACTGACCGGTATTCACACCGGTAGGTCCGAGCTAGCCGGTAGTGCCATGACACTATATTCCACTTCCACTACCTATGTTTCATGCGCTATTATTACAAGGCCGTAGCGTTATCGGGGACCTATTAATTTTTGTACTGCCGACAATGGATGTTTCCTGTATTCCTTGTACTCCTCGTATTCCTTATACTCTTTGCATTTCTATGTAGTCATAGTAACGATAAATTTGTGGGGAGTCTTTGATTGACATGTATTGGGAGGGCATTAGAAATCAAACAGAATGCCATTCCATTTCACTTAATGATTGTGTTAGGCTATTATTTAACTTAAATGTATTTTCTATCGTGTTATGCAATATAATTAGTCATTTCATATCATTTCATTAAACTGTTGTGTTAGGCTATGATTTACCTATATGCAATACTATTGTGTTATACAATATAATTAGTTATCACACAAAATGTATATAGGCGCCTTAGAGACATACTAGTTATTAGGGTGCCTCCAAAACAAATGTATTATTATTATTCTTATGCTTGTTCATAAGAACTTGCATGCTCATTGCAGCATTAACAAAACAAATTTCCTCATTACGCTTATAGTTTTACGAGTTTATTCTGTCGTAATTCACTTAAAACTTAGAAAAAATCACTTGGATTTACCATTACGTGTACGGAGACATGGTACCAACGACATTGGCGCTACTCTTGATTGCCACATTTTTTGGTGTACTACAATGTGCGTAGTTGGCGTCATTATCTTTCAACAAAATTCAAATGCAGTTATCAAGGTGAGAAATGACAGAAAACCTCTTGCGTTTCGACAAGCCTGACCCTTTGACCTCAAAATGTTCAGTATGCTACTCTACCAACTGAACGACGTCAAGGCCTATTATGTTCATTTCGCTATTTAATACCTTGTTTCGTCTTCACTGAAGTCTTAATCATCCCAATGATTTATAAGCGAATATGTAACGTAACGAATGATTATCGATTATTCGAATTGAATGGCTTAGCCAGCTGGTGAGAAATACACAAAAAAATTATGCCTTTTGTGAGGAAATGTACGATGTAAGATACCTGCCATAGCGGCTCTGGTGGTATAGCACCTGACCGGTCACTTGGGAGATTGTTTTATGGAACATTAAGAATGGCAGGATATTTTCTGTATATCACTCCTATACAGGGACCACTCCCCCACTCCTCATTAATGTTACATAAGCGCCATCAAGTCGTATTAGCAAGTGATTTAATATCGTCAAGTCACACAATTCACGTTTTCTATTGTTGATTGTATTTCCATTTCACGGCCGTAAATCAACGCCGAATGGTTGCTCTTTAAACCGCCGATGGGGACATTATGAAGAATTTATTCTATTAGTCATATCATCACATAATAATGTGTAGTTTCGTTACACATACGGCAGACTGGTGAAAATATCTATCGCAGTGACATTTCACCGCTATAAGATTGCATTTGTGAGGTTGCTTTGTCTTACCAAAACTATCAGTAATCCGCTGGACTTTGTTACATGATCAGTATAGGCTAGTCAATCACATTGTACATGTGAAGAGATAATATGCACAGCTCAATCGTTGACCGTAATCCTTTGACCTTAATACTTTGACCTTTTCCTGTGGCTTGGACATTAATCCTGCCTTTTATTTCTATTTTCCAATAATTCTTATTTCATTGCTTTTGTTAATTATACAACATTTTATTTATATAGCTTCAACTGATTTTCAGTTGCATGTCACTGTGTACCATTTTACAGGATGATTATTTACATCGTGTACCAGTGTGTAGCTAAATAATTCTCATTATGTACCGGTATACAGCACGATTATTTCCATCGTGTACCAATGTGCAGCGAGATAAGTCTCATTATGTACCAGTATATAGCACAACTATTTACATGGTTATTTACCATTTATTGCGTACTGGTGTATATAATTCATGTTGTATACTGGTGTACAGCGTGCTAATTCATGGTTTACACTGGTATATGGCGTGATAATTCATGTATCGTACACCAGTATACACCGTGGTAACTCACATTGTCTAAAAGTATACAGCTTGGTAATTTACACCGCACAGTTCACGACTCTCAATACGCCCCCATTGTTCACCGGTTCATATGACGATCATCCCGCTACCTCTATGTGAGTTCATACTCAATCCTTCGGTCGGCATCTTACATACAGATCATCGGCGGTCGCTGGACAATCTCGATCGGGTTTCCTGGCTGAGGTTGGCGTTGGCAGCATCAGACTGGAATCTCATTAGCGCTTGGCTGTGTAAACAATGCGATATCTGATAACGCGAAAACATAGGATTACGTCCAGAATCACTATAGCTTTGTTGCGATTATCGACGCGACTGTTTGTCCACTTAATGCCAGCACCGCAATACACGCTACAACCGATGTAGTTTCGCCGCTTTCGCCGAGAACATCGGTTCTCGACGCGGCGTCTATCGTGCCTTTGCCGTCGTCATCGTCGTCGTCGTTATTGAATTATTCACTTCGTCGGATTTGACAAGTTGTCAGTTTGCGTGCGCGTGCCTTGAAAGGCTAAGCAATACATTTGCTAATACCGAGGAAGTGACACATCGCAGATAACAGAAATCGGGACATTATCAGGTAGCAGTTTCTGGCTAAAGATAACGCATCGACCAATCAAGTTCACTGAAATTGTTATCCAGATTGCGGGGTAATCAACATCTTATACGCAGATAAAATTATGTGAAGAATTGTGTGTTTTGCTGTCATATTGCATACTGGAATCATTTCCTGACTGAGCTTACAGTCTCGCTGGCTCTATCGTCATTTTTTTATCCTACATATATCCATATATTCTCTTCTTGTATACATTAAGCAACCGCCGATAGGGCTCGAGGTAACTGTCAGTTTTTGGCCAGTATGTCCACTGCCGCTAGTCGGCCACGGTAATCGTAGTGAACAAAGCCATTAAATTATTAATCCCTCGAAGCCGTACGGCCGTAGACATTGCATTGGTTGGCTGTCGTCTGCTAGACTGTTACAGTCGAATGACGTAGACTCGGCATTGATCCAAACAACCCCTCAGTCTCTCCCGCGACATTCTGCGCCGTTAAATGGCCATATGGTGTCGTATTTTCGCAGCGTTAGCGCACGAAATTTCGGTGTAGTCCGTTTGCCGCTAGGATTTTAAGTTTTCCTCGTCGACTTTGAGGCGAAGGATTTCATTTACGCGTCTGACGTATACTTTACTGTGTGCAGTTTACAGGCCATTAATGCCGTTATGAAGCTAGTGTTTTAGTGATGAATATGTTAGCTGTTATGATAGATTATGCTGATGTGAAGAAAATGCCAGTTAACGTGTTGCTTATTTTACTATCTTGTCATTTAATTTGCCATTTTTATACGTCACCGTTAAATTTCGCTACAAGTGCTTAGTAGGTAGGAATTCCATCATTCCCTACAACCTAGTAACTCTACCTATTCATCTCGAAATTCTACCTGCTCTAACTTATTCACGTTTCAACCCTTATGAGCATCTCGGCATCCATTTCGTTTAACAGATTCCATTTTAGCTACGTTACTTTCAACGGCTACCTTATTCCGCGGATGGAGTCGTCTTGTTTTTTAGGATAGATTCACCGAAATGGACTTCACTTCAGCAGCAACTGATGGTTGACTCGCTCTCAGTTTTTGTCGGTCAAGTCAATACTAGTCATCTCTATATTACATTTGTCGCATTGCGCCGTATACCTCGCCATTCCGTATGTTTCCCCGACTCTCAATGACATTATACATCAACATCCACCTGTGCCTCCCTATATTCCTGTTCCCTTTAAACCATTTTCCTCTATACCTCCTTTTTAACCATTTTTTTACAGAAAAAAACAGTATCTTTTGTATCCTTTACTGATCCATTCACTCTCTGATATGTCAGTCCATCTTCGTAGATGCTAGTCTATCTACTACCGTTACCAATAGACACTAGCTTTAGTCAATTCTGTTTCCGTTTAAGGTCACGACCCTTCCATCCGGATACTATCGATATACATCGAGAATGTAATATATAAAAATTGGATCAATGAGAGGACATGACAGAATTGTATTTGTCATGCTTAAATATTCGATTATAGAATGAAGCTTGGACGAATCATACATTCGAGTCACACTTAATACTCAAGCAATCACCTGAGACTTCAATGTGAATCATTGTATGTTGTGTGTAGATCTTAAATAATTGTTGAATTTTGATTATTGAAGT
>WURV02193526.1:0-12204 GCA_011762755.2 Epimenia babai | reverse complement strand
ACCAGTTTATGTGCATAAGTGATGTAGAAGGGAAGTGGTACTACAAGCTATTGCTTCTTCCGCTTTCCCTTTCTCAACCCTATATAACCAGTGTCATGTTATACTTACATAGCCTACTAATGTAATATCATTGTGTTTGTTTTAGGTTGTCTATGATCGTGTACTACACAAACACTGTGTATATTGTATTTGAGAAATAAATAAACAAACATTCCTCCATGGATGCAAATTGTGAAATTATTAGGCAGCTGGTTATATAATTTAATTTTGCGACGCAAAAAAGTATGTTGATATTTCTTAGAAACCAGTGATGAATAAATGGAATGTGAAAATTGGCGTCAGTAGACTGTACGACTTTAACTACGTAGTTCATGGGCAATTCACTTTTAAATTCACCGTATGATAGCATTTCAATACACGAAATTGCGTATTTGTGAAGTCGCTTAAAAAACCGTGGTTCATTCGCTTCCGGCCAAATTGTGTGTTTTATAAAGAGGTTTCTAGTCAGAAGCGTCTATTAAACTAAAACGGTAAGGGTTTATTAATAAATCGAATTTTTTATAGACGAAAAGACGATATTTCAATTCGGTTGATCGCATTTATTTTGGTTTATACAAAAAAATACATTTGAAATGTACAAAAAAAATATAGAAGCCATTTTAAAACCGAGGTTTACCTGTATTAAATTTGCATAATTTATTCAGGTAGTGTTCAAAGTAACTAATCGCACCTGCCATATTTAAATCCTTTCATCTAGCGTAAAACGTCACTGGAATGTGTGGTCACTATTTGAAAAGACCCGGATGAGCGTGTACCTGCGCTACGGACTAGATTCGTATAAAAATTTATAGTGTCAACCAGCGACGAAATGCGTTGAGTTTTGAGGCTTTCTGAAGCGACCTCTTTGTTCTTCGAAGTAAAACTATCGTTATTTTGACCAAGGTGAGTCTGCTCTAACGAATATATATATTCGCGATGCGATTGAAAAATGGACAAACTGGGCAAAATAGTTTAGTAGTTCCATTGATTTGTGACGCGCCAACTCGTTAGGTCGCTTCACGGATGAAGAGTTAAAGGTGAATCACTCAATGCGTAACAAAACTGATGCTTTGTTAACGAAAATATTTGGGTATTTGAAATGTTGTTCTCATAATTATTACCAATAGACGTAGAGGTGAAATGAAACTGTAAAATGCTGTTACAGGTACTATTCAATTTTCAGTCTGTTCCCAATACTTTGCATATGTTGATATGTAAATGGTATTATTTTACTATTACACCCACAAACACAAACATTTACAGTATCGCAGTATAATTTGCTGTTCTGGAACATGTTTTTTGGTATACTTACTATCGGAAATTGGTTGTTTTTGCCAATAACTTATTTTATCTTCCTATATTTACGCTATTGATACTCTTACAATGATTATGCAGTAGCAAAATTGCCGTTATCCGACATCGTCGCCATGACTTACAGTGTGCAGGAACGTGTTGTTTTTTGTTTACATTTCGTTTACATATGAATTTTATATACTCCTGTACCACGCAAACAAATAAAAATCACTTTACACAAAAAAAAACAGTTACGTTAGTTCAGGGTTAGGTTTAGTATTACAGTTAGGTTATGGTTAGTAATGGGCGTATGGTGGAATTAGGGTTAGATTTTAGGGTTCGTTTGTTAGTTTAGGGTAAGAATTTTTACAGAATGTAATGTCAGAGTTTCAGGTTACAGGCGGTAATTACTAAAAAACGGCTAATATCCTCTGATTTTGAGTATCACATTTCGTTCAAAATACACCAAAAACAGCCAGAAAAACATGGATTTGTTGCTGAAATCTATGTGGGTGTAATAGTAAAGATTTACCTATAATTTTTGGTGCATAGTACACTTACAATCCTTCCCGCCACGTGTAACATTTTTGGCATGAAGTTCCTGCAAAACTTTGTTAGTAACTATGGGTATAGAAGCGCTAGTATTATTAAACTCGGTGGTTAGTTGTCCACTAGCTACCGAATGACAAATTCTGGCACAGTGAACTAGTATGATCCGCCCTAGGATTAGGGTTAGCCATAGCGTTGGAATATATACTGGTGTAATGGCGGTAAATCAGTGGGTGGATCGCACTAGTTCACTGCACCCTACTTCTAATTACTATTCATCCGATAAACAGTTTTACGTTTTAAAAAATATTTCTACGATTGATGTTCTAATGACAGCATTTAACATCGTGAGACACGCAAAAAATGACAGCTGTGTAGAGAAAAGTTTCTAACGAGGCATGTTGGGTCACGTTAAAATATATTCTCTATATATAAACTCAAAAGATAATCTATGAATCATTAATAATACCGAATGGTATTTTGCACTTAATAACGTTTAACACGACTTGCGTTTTCAAAATAATTTTTGAACGAATAATACCATAAACGCGTTTTAATATTTTAATGTTATTTTATATTTCAATGTTATTTTATATTTCTTAGCACCACCGCACAGCGTATTCATCCGCTTCGCGCTACGAACTAGTTCGCAATTGGTTGCGTTTCTTACGACGCTAAACTGTGTAAGACGGAAACGCGTTTTAATGTTATTTTATATTGTAACCACGAAACGTCATAGGTTGCGACCGTCGTAAACCGAGGACTACCTGTAATGATAATTTTTTTGACTTTTCTACAACAGTATAAATAATGTGATACTTCAACAGATATGTTATTTGTTACCATTTTAGGTGGAAGCAGCGGTAAACCGTCTGTGAATATCGTGTCACCTCCATTACCCGAGAATCACCAGTACGAACCAGTTTTACCTGTAGAAGCCAACAAATCTGCTACCCTAAAGATCGTTCGTAAAAATCATGAAGGATACTTGGAGCCTGTGGAATCCAGCAGGAACAAAGTAGGTCAGGTAATGACACTCGATAGGCAGAAAGTTGGGCAAAATTTGGCCAAAGAAGCTGTAGGGTTTGTTCAAAGTGAGGAGCGGCAGAATGTAGGTCCAGTTGGTAGCGAAGAAGATGGCAATGAGAAAAAAACATCTCGGATTAGTGAGAAGGTGACAGTAGGTGTGAGGCAGTCTGGAGATCAAATAAAAGAGGAGAAGGTAGTCGAAAAGGATTGTGACAGATGTGATCAAGGTGCACAGGTTGTTGTCAAGCAAGAAGGAATGAAAAAGGATGCAAAGAAGGAAGTAGCTAAGAAGGTCATACCGAAGAGAAGCGGTCCAGTGAAAGATTCTGGGAAGAAGGAAGATCTTGGAGGAAACAAAGAAAAGATTCTAGATAGCAAAGGTGGTGGAAATGATTCGACAAAAGCGGATACACCTGCAGGGGTTGCGAAGGAGAGTAGCGAGGCTGGTATGGATGCAGAAGAACGGGAAAAGATCTTGGCATGTCAACCAATATATGAAGAGATTCCTTACGATGATATGTACTTTGGTGCAGCTGTCAAGTCCAGCACCATTGCTCGGACTGTTGTGAAGCCAGATACCCCGCCAAAGTTGCCAACTATGAGTCCTCAGTTGAATTTGAAGAGTCAGACGATGCCGAGAAATGTCGCCAGTCGGTCTCAATCCCTGACAGCGAATGATCGACCGATTCAAACACTTCAACGAGCAAAGGTCAAACCGGATGTACCAAAGTCTTTACCAAACCGAGCCGGCATTATGGAGCGGTCATTTCATGAGTCTCCTATCAGGGGAGGTAAGCCTGCTGTAGCGCCTAAGCGGCCAATTTCCGAGGCTCCAAAAGATCTCACTAAAATTAGTGACAAGTCGCCGCAGGAGCGACCGAAACCGGAAGTTCCACAAACCGTTCCGAATAGACCAAAACCGGTTCCAAGGAAGAAACCGCAGTGTATTCCACGGCCATTGGTTGATCAGTATGTGCCAATAATGCGACCAGGAAGTTCATTTTGGTGCGTGCCTGAAGAAAGATTACGTGAAACGTTTCAACTTATCACGGAATCGTGTTTCGAGACGTTGCAGCAGATACTGCGTGAGTACGACACATTGTTGTTCCACAATGATCCGACGTGGAAGAACAACGATCTGCGATGGAAGGATTTTGACATCATTGAGACAAAACCGTGTATGTCAGGAGCTTTCAAGGCCAAGTTGTTGACGTCAAAAGTAGAGACTATATTTTATTTGTTGGTGAGTATGACCTAGTAGCACGGATCTGCTGTAGGATTCTCTGGAATCTGCATTTAAGAGGGTCTTTAATGACTTAGAGATGTATCTGGGTCTCCTACATCATGGCTTTGAAGGATTACAATATCGAGGATTGGAATTTTGGTTGGAATGTGTATTTTCATTGCTCTGGACCTAGCCGTGATTGTATGTTAGTGAGATGCAAGGGGTTCACTAGTCCCTGTAACATAGCGGCCTTCCCTAGTTCCTCGTATGTCATCCTTGGCAAGTCGGATAAAAATTACTTTTTACTGTCCAGCAATTCAGGTGTGTTTTATGAGATCTACAGCATTTGGCCAATGATTAGTGAGTGCGTGCGTGCTCCACGATCACTTGGATATGAGGGTCCATTTATATTCTCACATTCAGAGTCCATATGGGGGCCAATTGTAAGGAAAAGGTAAAGGTGAAAGGTCGCGTACATCGGTAATAAACTACAAGTAGCAGCAAAATGAAGGCTCTCTAATGCAGTTTTTTTTTTTTCTGGCAGCGCACTCTACTGTGAACACCTGAGGATATATCCAGTGTTTACCCATTTTAGAGATGGGTCTCCTCTACTCCAGCAATCAGGGGTAAATGACTTGCTGAGAATCATCACAGAATAATGAAGAAACTGGAAGTTGGTCAAGACCACGACCTTTCGGTTGCAAGTCTGACACATTTACCACTCGACTATCTGTTGTCCATACAATTGATATAGTACATAATCTGATTAAGTTATACTGTATGTACAGTACATTATCTGATTAAGTTATACTGTATGTACAGTACATTATCTGATTAAGTTATACTGTATGTACAGTACATTATCTGATTGAGTTATACTGTATGTACAGTACATTATCTGATTAAGTTATACTGTATGTACAGTACATTATTTCATTATGTTTCTATTTTATTTAGTGAGTATTTGACTGCTAGTGTTTACTAGTGAGTATCTGAGTGGTCATATTGACTAGTGTCTGAGTGGTCATAGCGACTAGTGTCTGAGTGGTTATAGCGACTAGTGAGTGTGTGGGTGGTCATATTGACTAGTGTCTGAGTGGTTATAGCGACTAGTGAGTGTGTGGGTGGTCATATTGACTAGTGTCTCAGTGGTTATAACGACTAGTGAGTGTGTGGGTGGTCATATTGACTAGTGTCTCAGTGGTTATAGCGACTAGTGAGTGTGTGGGTGGTCATACTGACTAGTGTCTCAGTGGTTATAGCGACTAGTGAGTGTGTGGGTGGTCATATTGATCAGTGAGTCCCTTGATGGTCGGTCATGTGTACTACTGAGTACCCGACTGATATGACATAGTGATATAGTCATGACACATGAAGTGCCTTTCCATCTCAAAGACTGACTATGATTGGCACTGATTGAATCACCTCCATTTATATACGCCATGAATTGTTTTTATTTGGTATTTATCACTGCAATTTTACCTGCGATTCATTTGCAGCCCATGCAGTCGGCCTTACAGGAGAATCTCTTCAGGATATCTCACATCAACTGGCTGCGGGTCGTCGCCACATTTTCTGACAACATTCCAAACTCTTTTCTCCCTTCGAATGCCGATTCCAGCTCTGTAAACGTTGCCGTTACTCAGTATTCATCCTTGGTTTCGCTTTCACAACATTTTATCGCACTTCAAGAGCTCATTCAGATCAACAGCAACAAATACTGTCAGCAATTTATATTCTCACTTATACAAATCTTCAGTGCTATTTCATTTTTTCTTGAACATTCGATCGCTTTACCAGATATTGGA
The DNA here is from genome assembly GCA_011762755.2 of Epimenia babai. Taxonomy (NCBI): domain Eukaryota; kingdom Metazoa; phylum Mollusca; class Solenogastres; order Cavibelonia; family Epimeniidae; genus Epimenia; species Epimenia babai. Next base: position 6,261 of record WURV02193526.1, on the reverse strand, counting down.
CTGCAGGACATCTCTGTAGCTACGATAAAGTCATTGTCAGGAAAATTGCTGGTCATTTGGCCAAAACCTAAACCCGGTCATTCTGACAGTGATCAGAACGTCTGTGGTATGTTGAAACGTATTGTACAAGAAATGGTTCTCTCTTACCTATCCATTGACAGGAAGTTGCCAGTGAGGTACGATCTCGCGATGGAATTAGTCAATGAAATGTTGAGCAATGATTCGACTGATGATTTCCCTATAGCTCGAGCGACATTAGAGCTCTGCCTTTGGGGACCGACCGATGAGAAACTGAGAGAATTCATCAATTCCGAATCTCCGGAACCAAGTTTGGATCTGTGGTTGGAAACTGAGAGATTCAATTTAGTAAATCGATTCGCTAAAATGGGAATTTTGAGTGGCAAAGAGCTGTCCACTGTGTCGGATTTGTATCGGGTGAAATTTCTTCTGAAATCCTCAGGAGCTGGATTGGTTCAGGTTGCTGGTTTGCTAGTCAAGACTCAGTAGGCTTTTGTGTGCTTCTTCCATGTGTTTGTGTCACGTCTAAATTTAACTTGTGTATCTTTTCTGCTCACATTGTGAAACCTATCTAACTATTGGTGTGTCTTTTCCAACTGGAGTTCAAGGATCTCTTGAATCATCTTGGAGTTGTTGGGAATATCACGTACACACACACGCACACGCACACACACACTTGTTTCCTTGTATCATGAAAACATCTATTATTATCATAAATCATGTGACTGACTATTCATCTATAAATCGACCACGGTCTGTGGATGATAACCGTAACCAACCAGTAACTATATCCCCCTGCACCCATAGTTGTCATTGCAAGACTACTTATCGTTTCTTATTGTTATCCATGTCAAGTAACTTATTGTGTTTGTTTTTTCGATACTTTAAGTTGACATTAGTCACTGTTTGTGATTGTTGAAGCTTTGACTGTTTCTCTGCCTTGGATATCGACATCTGACAACACAGGGTGATAACCCATTTCTTTCAAACATGTCGCCTGTAAATAATTGAATGTGTTATACATATGAGGGTACCACACAACTCATGTCACACGCGACGTCATTTACTACACGACACATTCATTACATGACAGATTTACTCCATGATACATTTACTGCATGATACATTTACTGCATGATACATTTACTGCATGACGCATTCACTACATGACGCATTCACTACATTATACATTTACTGCATCATACATTTGCTACATGGTACATTTACTGTATGACGCATTTACTACATGTTATGTTTATTATACCATGGGTCAGTTAGCGTAGTGGTTAGGTCAGACTTATTGGAGTGTGCGACATATGTAGACTGTCCGAGACTTAGTGGAGTGTGTGACATATGTAGACTGTTCGCGGCTGTTTGGAAGCAGTGGCGTGAATGGACCGAGATCGGTTGTCTGCCCAGACTCGGTGCTTTTTGCACTGCGGTGTTTTATCCCCACCCCTTATAACTGATGCTAACGAATTTGTCTCGAAAGGCTAGCCATGTAAAGGGTCAAGAGCGGCCTACACACGATTATCGAGGTAATCAGCCTCTGAAACTATCTAATGAAATACGCAATGGCTGAGAATTTAGATCTAGCAGTGATCAAATATTTCAAAAGGTCTTTTGTGTAATCAAAATTAAATACATCGCCGTTTATGGCTGTCTGAAGACATTCAACTGTGGTAGTTGTAGTGGCGTATTAAGGTTGTTTTTTATCTTTATATTTTTATTCATGCATGGCAGAAAGGATGCATAAGTTACTGAACATTACATTGTAAATGAGTATATCCGGTAATTTTCATTCTCTCAAAGTCGTTATTTTGGGGTCTTAAAGGATTATTGTAAGGGAGATAAGGACGTAGGTTTGGATTATTTCTCAGTCAATTAGTTGTTTCCCCTGATAATTTGCTACTGCTATTTTCGGTTATGGAATCCATCCAAGATATATCTTAGATCTAGTAGAAATAATTTCCGGCTTTGGTAGGGCATCTATTCATTAGAGATATTTTCTGGGTTCATTGTTCAATGGTTCACCTATTGACCTCCTTAATTTTACTGTTATTTCATGAAGTTTTACATGTGGCCAACAGCAGGAGAGAAGCGCTGATAGAGATAACGCAATTGGGCTTTCTAGGTCACGAATTGAAGAGAAATGACAGAAGCAATCAGTATTACTGGAAGTCTAGAAGAGAAACGAGCATGAGGTTTCAATTTCTGAAATACATCTACCAATTTAAAAAGGTATCTCAGAGGGGAGGAGCGTGTAATCTCATTCATCGGGCAACAGATAGAGAGGTGTGGGACATGGCCATCAATGTCAAGGACACAGCACTTCGATAAGATAAAGGTACATTTTTATATAGCATTTCGAGTTTTTAAGATTTGTTGTTGAATAGCGTATATGGATATGCTTATGGCATATCTTAGACTCGGATCATAAATCATAAATTTATCTTTTTTGCTTCTGTGCATTGTGCATTGATGTCATGTGGCTTTTTATTAGCCCCTATGAACGAATTCTCCCTGACCTATTCTGTCGGACTATGTCCATTGTCCGTCCATCTACTCAATGTTAATATTTTTGTTTAAATATTAGAATCTCCTCAATAACAGCTTGGCGCACATCTTTGCCGTATCGCAGATATTGTCCTTGGCTTATTGTTCTTGTATGATTTGTTACGGGTACCATCATCTGAATATCTTTACGGTAATTTGTCTTTTATTTTAAGTTACGTTGTTTGAACCGATTTTTATATAACTCGAAGCAGTTCAATAGCTTCATACTTGCTCTTTTCTTCTATATGTATCGTTAAGGTTTCTTTTTACACTTCATATAACAGTTATATAATGTATTCATTTAAAGTTTTCTATAAATATTTTAAGTTTAACATTATGCTTCGATTTCATGGATATCACGGCATCAACGTTTTAATATTCACGTAAAATATGCTGACAGGATATTTTTTTCCACTAATAACAAGTAAAATGTCAAGTGTTTTAAATTATTGTCTTAATTTCATTTACACTTCCTACTCTGTGATCTCACTGACCCACCTCATTCAATGATTCACTCTGTGCTATTATTATGTCACTGATTCCGACCCGCCTCAGTGTTGCATTTAATTATGACCCCAGTAGTCTATCGCTATCTGTTTCACAATACAGTACAAAGTTTTTTCTCCATTGATAAATAGTCCTTTTGCAATGAAAATTTCGATGAAAAGCTGATGGGAGAAATTACATGTATAAATAATCAAGTTAGTTAGTCTCAAAGACTTTTTGAATATTTGTTTCACTCTGAACATACATACAGGAGGTGATCCGGTATGAGAGACTTTGGTGTTGTTTCCCCAGCTCTTGACATACATGAACTTTGCATGAAGTAATTCGCTATAAAAGTATCTTTGTTAGCCATGGGTTAAAAAAGGCACAATCAATCAATAAGATTTCATTTCATATGAGAGACTTTAGTGTATTTTGTCCCAGCCGTGGACATACAATGCATGAAGTATGAAGAAAAAAACAATTTAGAGCATATCACCCATTCTCTTATCAATCTTCACTGGCTTCCAATTGAACAACGCAAAACTTTCAAAATTCTTCTTGTGCACAAAGCCCTGAAAAACCTTGCTCCGACATAGTTATCTGACCTGATCATTATTCACATATCAGCTCGACCCTTGTCTCACACATCCAATCAGATCACACTGGTCACAGCAAAAACCAAGCTAGTTACCATGGGCGACCGTAGTTTCTCCATGGCTGCACCCACATTATGGAACAAACTCACACAATCATTACGCCAGTGCACTTCCCTAAACTGTTTCAAATCACATTTGAAAACATTTCTTTTTAATGAGGCATTTTTTCCTCATAAAACACCCAGCTAACGGCTAACGCCAACTATCATCTACCGGTAGTATCATCATCATCATCATCTTCTTCATCATCATCATCATCATCTTCACAATTCCTCATCACGTTATCTCTATCAACACAACACATTTTACATTTTTTCCATTTTTAATTAACTAACTGTGTGCCATCCATATTTTTCCTCTTTTATTTTAATCTACTTATTTTTATCAATTGTATGCTTCTTTAGGATTATTGGTTAATTAATGTATTGCATGAATTTATTATTGTAATTGGGAGCCTTGGTGATATCCCCTTTATTATCAGCGCGCCGTCACAACCAATTTGCATTATTATAATAATTATTATTGTTATTATTATTATTAAGGTGATTCTGTTTGAAAAACATTTGACATTTGTCCCAGCTCATATTACTACAGGAGATTTAAATAAGGTAACCCGGTATGACTTGACTGTTGTGTCCCAGGTCTTATACTGTGCTCAGTGAAGACCATTCGGTATCCATAGAATAGGGAGATGACGTATAACTACGTATAGCCGTAGTCCGGGCGGCTCTAAGAATCACAAGGTACCTTCTAATCCGTGCCGGCAATAACAACGGCATTTTGTTGTTTTTTCTTTAGCTTGTGGTTGTACGTTGAGGTAGTAAAACCAAACACAGGAAGTAATTAGGACCCCGTAATATATATTGGGTGCATTCATATTTTCCTTGTCAAATCAGGGTCGTTATAGTATATATCGAGCAGAGATCATGTTCGGCATATCGTATAATACGGAAAGTGAATGTAACATCTTATTGACTAAGATAACGAATAACACAAGCTTTAATATACAAGTATACTTTATCGGATGCAATAAATAGGGGTGGTAACAGACACTGAATATATGTAGTGGTGCGGCAGAATTGCAGAGAACATCAAGGTTATGTAGATACATACCGAGTCTCGGTGCAAACGATATAAACACCCAGCCACGAACAAAGCCAAGGCGCCGACACAGCGAGTAGGTAGCTGATAACAAAACGGGGTGTAAAACAAAGGTTAAATGAGAATTTTTGTTTTAAGGGGAAACAGAAAAAAGGATAGAGCAGAGGTTAAAATACTTGAGTGTGAACAAGAGTGGCCAACAATTGACTAGGAGAGAAAAAAGTCCGGTGGAAGTGTGTAGACAATATGTTGCGATTTACCAATCTCTTGTAAGTTTGTAAGGCCACGTTGGTTCTGGTTGCGGCAGTGTGAATGAAAGCTCTCATGTCTGTTTAGTCGTTCCGCGACACAGTTGGACCTGTTGATGACTGAGTTCTTGAATTTCATCGTTGATGCCGTTATTTTCATGGACTTCGGTGAATTTTCTTGTGATAAGCTTGTGTTTATCGTACCTTAGTTAGTCAATAAGGTGTTACCTTCACTATTTGTATTATGGTATATATCGGGTGCATTTACTTATTTCCCTTTGTCTACCACATATGACTTCATGTAGATGGTGGTATTTGTCAGTATTTGTGTTTGACCCTTGACGTTGAGTCTTTCGTCTCGCGCCACTATTTTACCGTATCCACCGTATTCACACGCTTTTTTTGGGGTGTGTAATTCCATCTTTTACATTACAATGCCTCTGTCACATTAAAACTTTTTTACACTTACCCAAACATTACATCGTATTTTTATTCTCCGTATTGTAGATTTTTGCATCGTAATGGTTGTAAGAAGATTTTAAACATTGCATGTAGACGTGATGTTGTGTAAATACACAAGGTCATTCATTAATATTGTTTGCGTTGTTACAGCTGAACTTTATGTCGGCCAATATAAACAAAGGAGGGGGGGGGGGTGGCGGTCAGCCGAGCGGTTGATTACAAATGAAAACAGTATTCCGGTTTGATCCCTAGACTCACAACATCCCGTCTGCCCATGGGTTTCAGGGTAGCCCTTCAATATGATTGTGTGGTAGCTTCTTTCCCCTGAAGTGGCTATGTCTCCAATGCTTTATGGATGGTTTTTAAGGTGTTTACGTCCCCTATATCCTGCCGTCTCATTGTGAGTAATCATTAGCGATCGCAGACTTAGCGAAATGTGCAACGTATGTAGACTGTCCATGGGCGTTTGGATGAAACGCCGTTCAACATTGCGCGAAAAATTGCGAGTTTGAAAGATCGAGCATGTTCGAAACTCTCAACTTGTTGCGAAGATTTGTTGGAAGTTGGAAGCTTTGGCCAATGACGAGATCAGGGTATTCTTATTCGACTCTAATTTCCCTGGCTTAAGTTTGCTTAGCGTTTTTTCCCTAACGACTGCTCGCGAGCTATAGATTTTCTGGGAGGAGCCAAGTATAACATATACCACTCAAAACTTCTTAGGGATCACCATA
>WURV02193515.1:0-12205 GCA_011762755.2 Epimenia babai | reverse complement strand
CCTGAATCAGGGCGGCGCCATCGAGACGGTGGCGCGCTTCATTGAAGAGGGCCAGATCACGGGCCAACTCGAGCACCCGAACATAGTGCCGGTGCACGACATGGGTGTTGATAGCAATGGCCAGCGCTTCATTACGCTCAAGCGGGTGAAGGGCCGGTCGCTGCGGCAGTTGGTGACCTCCGCGCGACTGGACGTGGAGGATGATCACGACCCCTGCGACAGCTTCCCGCTCGAACGGCGCATCGATATCCTGCGCAAAGTGGTGGACGCGGTCGCGTACGCCCACAGTCGTGGCGTGATCCACCGCGACATCAAGCCCGACAACATCATGGTCGGGGAGTTCGGCGAAGCGCTGGTGATGGACTGGGGACTCGCACGGATCGTGGGAGTGCCAGAGCGGATCTCGCCGTTCTCGCGCGAAGATTCCGACACCGATGCAGGGGAATCCCAACGCGGGCGGGCCGTCGAAAGCAGCCGCCGGGAATCGGAACAGGCGCTGACGCTCGATGGCGCGATGCTCGGCACGCCCGGGTACATGCCGACCGAACAGGCCAGCGGCGATCGCGAGTCGATCGATGAGCGCTCCGACATTCACGCACTCGGTGCGGTGCTCTACGAGATGTTGACCCTGTCCGCCCCGTACATCGGTGAGACACCGTTCGCGCGGTTGCAGCAGATGTACGCGGGCAAGGTAGAGCGTGCGAAAGACCGGATCACAAGTCAGTTCGGGCGGAACGCATTGCGGGTCCTCGACGTCCCTCCGCAGTTGGAGGCGATCGCACGGAAGTGCCTCGCAAAGCAGCCTGAACGGCGCTATCAGACGATCCGCGCGCTGGCCGATGACCTCGACGCGTGGCGAAGTCATGGGCGGGTAAGCGTCTACAAGGAGCCGGTGTGGCGCTGGATGACGCGCTGGGTGCGGCGACACCCGGTCCCCACAATCTCGCTGCTGGCGGCGGTCACCCTACTGTCCGTGGTCAGCGTGCTGCTGGTTCAGCTTGCGGATCAACATGAGCAGGCCGTGACGCAGCGCGAAATGGCGAATCGCCAGAAAGAATACGCGCAGCGCCAGAAACAAGACGCCGAAACGCAACGAATCAAGGCCGAGGAAGCCGCCCGCCACGCAGAACGGGCGGCCATCCGGGCCGGGCACTCCGCCGATCAGGCCCACGCTGCTGGACAGGACGCGATGTCTGCACTGGATCGCGCGATCGACTTCCGGGTCAGCGATGCTCTGTCCACGGGGGACAGCCTCACTGCAATCGCGATGCTCGGCGCGAAACACGATGTGTTTTCCGACGCCGCACGTTTCTGCGTGAAGCCACCCCGCATCACTTGGCAGTCCACCTACAACGCCCGTTCCGGAATCTTCCAGATGGCATTCGCTCCGGATGGCGAATCGCTGATTGTGGCCCTGCCGTTCCGTCAGGATCCGAAGCTCATCATGCTGGATCCGGTGACAGGCGACGTGCAGCGAGAGATCCCGGCAAGCAATCATCCGTTGTGCCTGTGTATGTCCGCCGACGGCAAGATGATCGTCACGGGATACGACGACGGCACGGTTGAACTGTTTACTCGCGGCGGTGACCCCATACGGCGGCTGAGACTCGCGACCCGTTCGGTCACCGACGTGGTGACGTCGCCCGATTCCACGATGATTGCCGGCTGCTCGCTTGACTGGACCACTCGTCTGGTGGGTGTGGACGGCACCGAAATGGAGGGATACCTCCCGACGCAGGGGCATGCGACGACCGTTGACTGGACACCGGACGGCCAGTTCATCGTCACGGGAACGGACACGGGGTGGGTGTGGTTCACCGAACCCGCCACGGGCGAAAGCCGCAACGCACAGTTCCCGCACGGGATCGCCGAGATCCAGATGACATGGCGACCCGGTGAGGAAATCGCGGTGCTGACCTCGGGCGCGTTGATCACCTTTGATGCGGCACTGTTGGCGCAACAGAAACCGCAGACGCCGGTAGTTCACTTCGAGTTCGACGGTGCCACGGCGATGGCGATCTCGCCGGACAATCGAACCGGTGTGGTGGCAGAGGGTCAGAACGGCGACCTGCTGGTGTTTGACCTGGAAACTCTCGCCCCGCCGATCCGGCTGCGCAGCGTGCACTCGCTGGAAGTCTGCGAAATCGTGTTCAGCCCGGACGGGTCGCGTTTCGCGTCCGTATCACGGGACGGGCTGTGCCACGTCTGGAACATCGTCCCGCCGCTGACCTTCGGAATTGCCGGTGGCGCGGAACAGTACGGCCGCGCGTCGTTCAGCCCGGATTGCCGGTACGTGGCGGTCCCGACTACCACGGGCACCACGATGATCGTGGATGTCGTAACCGGCGAGACTACCAGCCGACTTGCACCGGACGGCCTCGCCGTGGTGGATGTGGTCTGGCTGGATGACGGCACACTGATGACGGTCAGCCAGCGCGGCGAAGCGGTGAACCAGACCATCGACGGACGGGTGATCGGACGTGTTGCGCCGCAACGAGCGGATCCGGTACCCAACTCGATGATTGCCTGGAATCCCGGGGACGGAGGCGGTCCGATCGCGGTGCTGCAGTTCAGTGACGAACTGGTCGGACTGCGCACGACCGGAGGGAAGGTGATGTGGCGGGCTCGACCAACCGCCGTCAGTGACGATCCGCCCTCGTTCTCCTGTGTGATCCGCGGCGTTGGACGGACGCTGTACTGTGGGCGTGCTGAGGGACTGATCGAGCGCATCGATCTCGATACTGGTGCCTCGCTCGGGTTCTTTGGCCGGGGCGGCGGAGTGACGACCAACGCGGTCCTGCTGATGCCGGATCACCAGTCGATCGTGGCGTCTGGCCACAACGGATCGATCGACGTGTGGTCAACCGACCCTGACCACCCCCGGGACGAGCCGCTGTACACCAGTTCAACGATGGTTGTTCATGCCAACCACCTCGGGGTAACGCCGGACGGCCGCATCTTGATTGTGTCCGACCAACAACGGCTCGTCTTCGTTGACACACGCCGGTGGACTCCGTTGCGCCGATTCGGCCTCCGGAGCCTGAATTTCTCGATCAGCCCGGACGGTCGCTTCATCGCCCTTCGCGGCAATGACGGTGGCCAGCCATTGTTGCTCGGCCGATGGGCCACATCGGATCCCGATCTGGCAGCGCGGGTAGCCGGGCGGGATCGCGTGCGTTTCCAGCTGTCGCCCCTGGAGCCTGATCGGCAGAAAGAGCTGCGCACCCGCTGGCCGACCGTACCGACAGGCCGTGCGCTACGTCATCCGGAGGCAGACGCTGCGGCGTTCTGGCGCAGTGCGTGGCCAGCAGTCCGTGGGAACGTGTCGGCAATCGGCGCTTTGCGTGCCTGGCTCCGCGACCACGGAACGCACGACCTGGCGGAGCGGGGACGGCAGGTGTTGGAGTGGATCGACGCTGAGGATCTCGACACCGCGACCCGTGTCCTTCGTCGCTGACTGACAGCACCGGACCCGGGGGCTATCATGCGCCCACTCACTTCGCCGTTCGTCGCGTCTGCCTGCCATTGTCCGCCATGCCCACGTCACACGAAACCCGATTCGCCGAACAGGTAGTGGCCCTCGGCATGTTGGACCAGGCAGCCATCGACAAGGCGATCAAGGTCGCGGAGACCATTCGCGAGCATAACAAGTACGCCGACGTGCGTACGGTGCTGGTCGGTCGCCAGAAGCTCACCGACGAGCAGGGCGACCAGGTGCTGCAGAAGATGGGCGAGGTGGTGATGTTCTGCCCGGTCTGCGGCAAGAAGTACGCCGCCAACCCGTATGACCCGGCAGTACCGTGCCCGGCCGACGACTCTCCCCTGAAGCCGGTGCTGGCACCCAAGGCTGCGCAGCCGATCAGACAATCCACGTCGGAGAAAGTGAAAGCGCCCAAGCCGCAGGCCCGCGCCGTCGCCGGTAGCGCGGCCGCAGCGGGCGACCCGTACATCGGACGCAAACTCGGGCAGTTCCGCGTGACGGAACTGTGGGCAGCCGACTCCACGTCCCGGACCTACAAAGCGCAACTCGACAAGACCGACATGCCCTTCATGGTGAAGGTGCTCACCTCGGAAGATCGCGTGGTGCATCGCAGGTTCATCCGCGAAGCGAAGTACGCCGGTCTGATCCAGAACGCCCACGTGGTCAACATCCTGGCGAGTGGTTCCGAAGGCAACGCGAGTTACATCGCCACCGAGTTCATCGACGGCGTGCCGCTGGATCAGGTGATCAAGGCCGCCCCGGAAGGCCAGCTGGAACTGGCTGATGTCGTGCGCATCTCGCTGGCGGTGCTCGACGGGCTGGATGCGGCGCACCAGATCGGCATCGTGCATCGCAACATCAAGCCCAATTGCATCATCGTCACCGACGACGGCGCCCGCATCATCAACTTCAACAGCGCACGCCTGGCGGACGACTCCCAGGTCTCCGAGCAGCTGACTGCCCCTGGCGCATCGCTCGGCACCCCGCACCACATGGCGCCGGAGCAGATCCAGAGTTCGCGGGTCGACTTCCGGGCCGACCTCTATGCGTTCGGTAGCACGCTGTTCCACATGCTGTGTGGGCACCCGCCGTTCACCAGCAACGTGGTGACCGAGATCGTGAAGGCCAAACTGCGCACCGATGCACCCCGGCCGTCATCCATCCGGCGGTCAGTCCCGTCGGCGATGGATGAGGTGGTGGCGTCCTTGCTGGCCCGCGAACCTGGCGGACGCTATGCATCAGCCGGCCACGCAATCGTCGCGATGCGGGCCATCCACATCTGATTCGCGATGACGGTCGACGAGTTTTCCGCTCTGCAGGGGTTCCTGGCGAATCCACCGCGCATATACGTTCCGCCGGCCGGCGTCCCGGTCTGGACCTCGCCGCCGATCGAGGCCGAGGCCGACATGCCGGTGTGGCAGATGGTGGACGATGTGGAGGAGTGGCTGCGGTCTACCGGGGTCGGACCGTGGCAGGCGATGATGATGGCGCTGATGGTGATGGAATTCCACGAGCCAGCGTGGCTCCACTTCGCCCGGCAGATCGAGGAAGATGACGGGGCTCGCGCGGCACCGCCCCGGGCGATCCACGCGCTCTGGCGTTGGGTGCGGGCGGCCGATGAAGACCGCGGGGCGATTATCAACGAGTTGCGCCCGGTTCGCCGCCACCTGGAAGACGCGATGCGCGCGGCGGATGACTTCGAAGCGGACCCCCGCGTCGCCGACATGGTGCGCACCCTCTACAGCTTCGTCGTGTTCCTGCTGTTCGACATGAGCGGCGACATCGACGAGATGGTCGGCGAGGACTCCGCGCTGTTCGAGGACATCATCGACGTGTTGTCGAACCTCTCGCCGCTGGACCTCACGCTGCCGTTCTGGTGGCAGGAAGTGAAACGACGGTTCGCGTTTCGCGATGCCCTGACGGCAGATCTCGAGTAGACCGCGCCGACAGCGGCTAGCGGTGCCCGTGACTGCTGAGACCGGCTTCTACCAGTCCACCGCGAGCATCATGCAGTTGATGCCGCTGCCGATACCGAGCATGGCAATCGTCTCGCCGGCCTGGATGAACCGGTCTTCGTCGGCGCGCGCCAGTGTGATGGGCGCCGCTGCAGACCCGACGTTGCCCAATCGCTCAAACGTGGAATAGTCGCGCGACAGGTCAAGGCCGAGGCGGTTGAAGAGCGCCCGCCGGTGCGCGGCACCGACCTGGTGCCCGATGAACTTCATCACCTCGCACGCCGGCACCCGGTCGGTATCCGGATTCACTTTCGGGGACCCGTCCGGCTTCCAGTGCATCTTGCGGCACATCTCCTGCCAGGTCTCAGCTGCGAGTTCGACGCCCTGGCGGAGCAACTCCTCCGAGTCGGTGTTCATCAACGTGCCCTCACCGGTCGTGTCGCCCTGGCACAGATCGTTGTGGCGGGTCGCGCAGCGCACCACACCACCACGCAGCTTGCGACGATCCGGCGAGGTCGCGAGGCGTTCGTGGCAGAGCACGGCGGCCACGCCAGCCGAGCCGATGGTCAACGACGCGAACGACCCCTTCATCGACTTGCGGGTAACCGAAGTGTCAGCGTTGAGCGCGCGAATGGTGGACTCGACCAGTTCGCGGCCGTCTTCGCCGCTGACCAGGATGCCGGCTTCAATCTGCCCGGACTCGATCATGTTGCCGAGCATCACCATGCCGTTGAGGAACCCGAGACAGGCATTGCTCAGGTCAAACAGCATGCACTCGCGGGGCAAGCGCAGGTGGTTGTGCACCACGCTCGCGGTCGCGGGCTCCACGAAGTCACGGCAGACCGAGGTATGGATGATGGCGCCGATGCGGTCGCGGCCGAACCCGCACCGGGCTAGCGCGGCCTCGCCAGCGCGTGCTGCGATGTCGGATGGCCGCGTACCTTCGGGGAAAAAGCGACGTTCACGCACGCCCGTCATCAACTCCAGCCGTCCGAACGGCAGGTTGATGCGTTCGTAGAGCGGCCGCAACCGTTCCTCCAGTTCCTCGGAGGTCACGACATGGTCGGGGAGCGTGTATCCCAGCGACTCGATGCGGACGTGCTCGAAATGCATGTGAGGGGACGGGCGGCAGCAGGTGTCTGGCAGGAAGCAGGCCAACCCGACCCAGGGGGTGCCCTGCGGGGCGCCGTGGATCGGGGGCAGGATTGTAGTTCAATGGTCGTTCACGGCAACCGCGTTCAGGGTAACAGCAGGTGGAATCCGCAGCGACGCAAACGGCCCCGACGCCAGCGCTGACAGGGCGGCGCTGGCCGGGGCCGGTGCGACTCGTCGGGCCACAGTGGCTCACGGTCGGACGTACACGATGGGCTCGCCGGTTCCCGTTGTCAGCGTGAGTTCACCGTCGGCCATCGACAGGGTGTAGACGGTGGTGACTTCCTTGCTGCTGTACCACTTCATGCTCGTTGACCAGCTCTCATTGGTGACGAGCGTGAGTTGATCTCCGTCGAGTGATGCGCCGCCCCGCGAGCCCGTGAACATCTCCTTGCGGGCATCGGAGTTGTAGGTGCGCTTCTCGAAGCTGTCGGCGGTCAGCGTGAGCGCCAGGAACGGTGTTGCCTTCTGCACCCATTCGCCGGCCCAGTCGGGTGCGGGTGCTGGTTCCTCGTCGGCCTGATTGCCCGATGCCGCACCACCGCCCCCACTCGTCGAGGCACATCCAGCGGCGGCGAGGGAAAGCAGCAACGCGAGCGAAAGAGCGAGAGAAAGGGACATCGACAGGCGACAGGCAGACTTCATGGGAGGGCTCCACGCGGAAAACGTTGGGACGAATCTGGCAACGACGTCAGAAACCGCACAGATTGCAAAGTCCCCCTACGAAACATCAGATAGTCGTCACGGTCGATGCGTCCAACCTGCACCTTCGCCGACGGGTTCGCTATCGTGATAACGCCTTGCGGGCCGGCGCGTTCTTACTGCACGCTTCTGTATGCTCGGGCAACGCGCGTTCGCGGGCCCGGTCGTTGCCGTCCCTTCGCTATCCCGCCCCGACACGTTATGCGGATACCCCGTCGCCTGTTGTTGCTCCCGCTGCTCGCCTTGTCGCTCGCCACCATCGCGGGTCACCCGCAGGGCGCCGACGCCCAGGACCGCGGCTCCGGCGAGGGTACTTTCTGGGTCTGGTGGGAGGGCGAATCCTGCCAGGACACCAACTTCAACCGGCAGAACTGGCTTTCGGGCAATCAGATTGAAAACGCCACGCTGCTTTCCGGCGATGACTGGCTGACCAGCGACGGACCGCGCGGCGCCGACGAGATGTACGCGCGGTTCGAAGTCAACGTGCCGGCCAACGGCGCGTGGCAACTCTGGACGCGGAAGTTCTGGAAGCACGGCCCGTTCCGGTGGCGTTTCGGCAACGACGAGTGGACCGAGTGCGGTCGCGATTGCGCACTGGCTGACAGCGTCGAGCTACGCCAGCACGTGGTAGCCAACTGGGTCTACCTCGGCGAGGTGGAGCTGCGCCGGGGCTCCAGGACCTTCGAGTTGCGCCTGCTGGCGGGTCAGGGCGAGAACAGCACGGCCTGCTTTGACGCGTTCCTGATCACGAAACGCCCGTTCGTCCCGCGCGGAGAACTGAAGCCAGGGGCCCGCACGGGGCTCGCAGAGGACGGCTACTGGGCATTCGAACCCGGCTGGGACGAATTCGAAGACTGCCCGATTGACCTTCGATACCTCAACGAGAAGGAGGCCGGCGAGAAGGGCCACGTGAAGATGAAGGACGGCAAGTTCGTCCTGGGTAACGGCGACAAGGCGCGTTTCTGGGCGGTCAACGCGGGGCCGGGCATCATCGGCCTGGACAAGGCCAGCATCACCTACCTCGCGCGCCGACTCGCCAAGCTCGGGGTCAACATGGTGCGCTACCACGGTGCGATGTTCGACGCCTCGAGCGGCAACCCCGCACGGGTCAACGCCGAACGGCTGGATCAACTACATTGGTTCGTGGCGGCAATGAAGAAAGAAGGCATCTACACCAAGCTCTCGTTCTATTTCCCGCTGTGGTTCGACATCCGCCCCGGTTACGGGATCGAGGGCTACGAGAACATCCAGAACAAGCGCCCGTTCGCGCTGCTCTACTTCAACCAGCGGATGCAGGAGATTTACCGGTCGTGGGCAAAGGGGATGCTGACAGCCGAGAACCCGTACACGAAAACGCCGCTTGCCAAAGAGCCAGCGGTGGCCATCGTGGAGGTGCTGAATGAAGACAGCTTCCTGTTCTGGACCTTCAATCGCGACAACGTCCCGCCGAATCACTGGACCGCACTGGAACGTCGGTTCGCCGAGTGGGCCGCGAAAAAGCACGGTTCGGCCGCGGCCGCGCTGACCACCTGGGGTGGGGGCCGACTCCAGGATGACGACCCCGATGCCGGCGTGTTGCACCTCTACAACATCTGGGACCTGACCGGCGACGGCGTTCGCAGCGGGGGCTCTCGCGCACGCAAGTCCGACCAGTTGCGCTTCCTCGTGGAACTGCAGAAGGGCTTCTACGAGGACACCATCGAGTTCTTCCGCAAGGAGTGCAAACTCGAGGCGCTCATCAGTTGCAGCAACTGGCACACCGCGGACGCCCGCGTGATGGATGCGCTGGAACGGTACACGTACACCGCCGGTGACGTGATCGACAAACACGGGTATTTCGGCGGCCGTCACGAAGGCGACCGTGCGAGCTACGCAGTGAGCGTCGGGGACCGGTTCACGAGCCGCAGCGGGTTGACCGATCCGACCAACCTGCCGATCCAGTTCAACCGGCTGACCGGCTACCCGCACATCATCAGCGAGATCGGGTGGCCCGACCCCAACGACTACAAGGCCGAGTTCCCTGTGCTTGCCGCCGCGTACGGTTCGCTACAGGACGTCGACGGCTACTTCTTCTTCGCGCTCAACAGTGCACACTGGAACACATCGCCGGAGAAGTTCCCGGTCAACGTGCCGAGCGTGATGGCGCAGTTCCCCGCGTGCGCGCTGATGTACCGCCGCGGCGACCTGAAGGTTGGCGATGAAGTCGTGCACGACGCGCTGAAGCTGGACGAACTCTACGACTTCCAGGGCGGCGCGGTCTCGGCGTCGGCCAACCTCGATGAGTTGCGCCAGCGCGGCGTGGGCGGAGCCGCCAACACCGTCACCAGCATTGATCCGCGCGCGTTCTACGTCGGGCGCGTCACGCGCAGCATCGACGACAGGCGGCGCAGCGACAAGGTGGTGAACCTCGATGCCTACATCGACAACGACGAAGGCACGATCACCAGCGAGACCGGCGAACTGGTCTGGAACCACGAGCGCGGCTATGTCGCGATCAATTCCGCGAAGGTGCAGGGCGCGGTCGGCTTCCTCGGGCGACTGAACAAGGTGGAACTCGACGACATCGAGATCAGCTGCAGCAACGACTACGCCTCGGTGATTGTGATCGCGCTGGACGACAAGCCGATCGGCGCGTCGAAGAAACTCCTCATCCAGGTGATGACCGACGAGACGTTCTACGGGTGGCGCACCGACAACGACCGCATCACCACCCTCGGCGGCTACCCGATGAACGTGCGCAATGCGGAGGTCAAGGTCACCCTCACCGGCGCCAACCGCCGGCTCAAGAAATGGACGGTGCTCGACGAGAACGGCTACAAGCGCGACTCGGGCGCACTCCGCGGGCGCCAACCGGAGCTTGAACTCGCTCCCGACGCCATCTGGACCGTGATCGAACAGTAGCTCCGATACCCGACGCGGATTGAAACCGGGGACGGGATCGGCGGTGGAGAGGTGTTCCAGAACCTGTGGGATTTCTCTGCCACCCTCTGGCTTCCGCTCCGCCAGAATAGTAGTAGCTCAGACTGCTAATAATCGCCACCCTCGGAGATTCGCTATGTCGTCGCTTGTTCCGGTCCGCCGGGTGGTTGCCTTGGCCCTTCTGGTGGCTGTCGTCGTGCTGTTGCTGCCCCCCGCGCAGGCGCAGGACTCCCGCCGAGGAGCCGGAGCCGACAAATGGGACGGCCGGCGCGACGTGGAGAAGGCGATCAGCAAGTTGCTGGCCGACGAGGGCCTTGAAGCCTGGACCGAAGCGGTCAAGCGCGTGAACGAGATTGTGCTCCGTGGCATGCCGCCGGACCTCAACGGCCCACACATCCCGTCGGCGACGCAACGTGTGTTTGCCGATCCACTGTCACAGGTGGACGAGGTGCTGACGCTGACCAATCCGTTGTTGGCCGCCGGCGAGCGGGATGACATCGGCGCGATGATCGCCGCGCTTGCTCCGGGCCTCGATCAGGAATCGGTGGAGACGCGCGGGCTTCCCCGGCGACCGCAGAAGGGGTCGTCGCTGGAAACATGGCTGGACTACCTGCAGGCGGTTCTCGAACGCGCGAAGGAACTGCGCGATGAAGCGTTCGCCGACCTGACCGAGCAGCAGATGCGGATCTTCATGTACATCCGCCCGCTCAACATCTTCAGCCTGCTGCGCCAGACGCTCTACCTCGGCGCGATGCGTGCACACAACGAGCAGGTGTTCGGCCAGATGATGGGCGTGTTCGCGCTCAGCAAGCAGATCAAGCTGGAGAAGGTGCTGCAGGCTGGCCGACTGATCGCATCGCTGGGCAACAAGGACCTGATGGAGCAATTGCGCGATGACCTGCGCAGTCACAGCGGCGTGATCAAGATGGACGTCGATGGTGTCACCGGTGACCTCTTTGCCCACCGCGAAACAACGGCCGGCGTGATCGTCGTGGGTGGCCACGGGTCCAACGGCTACACGGGCGACTTTGCTCTCGTGCTCGATACCGGCGGCGACGACATCTACAACAACGGCGTCGCCACGGTCGCGCTTGCCCGGGATGACATGCAGGCCGGCGCCCTGCCGACCGGCATCTCCGTCTGCCTGGACCTGCGCGGCAAGGACGACTGGAGAACCCTGACGTCGCACACCGGTCTCGGCGTAGGCTGTGGCGCAGCGCTCGCCGGTGTCGCCCTGGCGGCGGACCTAGAAGGCGACGACACGTACAAGTGCGACCCCTGCAGCCAGGGCTATGCCTGCTATGGCGTCGGCATGCTTGTCGACCACTCCGGCAACGACACCTACACCGCTGAGGCGTTCTCGGGTGGCGTGGCGATGTTCGGCATCGGGCTGCTCTACGATGGAGACGGCGACGACACGGTGACGCATACGATCTACTCCACCGGCGTGGGCGCGCCGCGCGGCGTCGGCTGCTTCTTCGATCGCCGCGGCAACGACACGGTCAGCACCAGCGGCGAGAACGCGGACCCGAAGATCGACAGCACCTACGGCAAGAAAGATAGCTGCTACCACGGCATGGGCCAGGGGCTGGGCATCGGCTTCCGCAACGTGCCGGGAGACGCGCAACAGTTCCCGATTGCCGGTGGTGGCGTCGGCATCGTGCTCGATGGAGCCGGCAACGACAGATACTCCGCCGGGGAGTTCGCGATGGGCTGCGGCTACTTCTTCGGCTTCGGCATCTTCCGCAACGTTGCTGGCAACGACACCTACCGCGCTGGCCGCTACGGCATTGCCACCGGCGCGCACCAGGCTGTCGGCTGTTTTGTCGACGACCGGGGCAATGACTCCTACTACTCCACCAGCGTCGCGGCGCAGGCCGGCAACTGGGACTGGGTGGTCAGCACGCTCTGCGACATGCGCGGCAACGACCGCTACGAGAGCAAGGCCGGGCTCTGCCAGGGTTCATCCACCATCACCAGTTTTGCCCTCCTCTAC
>WURV02193514.1:0-27894 GCA_011762755.2 Epimenia babai | reverse complement strand
CAAAGACGAAATGCTCACTTGGGAAGTATATGTCCCTGAAAATTACGATGCAGCAAAACCAGCCGGTATTATGGTTTTTGCAGGTGCGCCTACAATTGTCAGGGAACCCTCAGGATGGCTAAGCGTATTGAAAGATAAAAATATAATTTGGGTCGCCGCCAGAAGATCTGCTAATGGCGCCTCCATTCACCAGAAAAAACTTTTAGCAATGCTATCTGTACCACTTATTCAAAGCAGATATTCAATCGATAACGACAGAATTTATATAACTGGTGAAGGTCGCACGGCCGCAAGGGTCACGCTGGATTACCCACAAATGTTCTCAGGTGCTATATTCATAGGTAACCGTCTTTGGGAAGATGGTGCAGAAACAAAAATTGCAAGCGTTCGTGACCATAGATACGTGTTTGTAACACGGGAAAATACTGCATTTCCTAAAGGAAACCGGTATGCCTATAATAAATTCAGAAATGCCGGCGTAAATGCAAGTAAAATTGTCCACCTTAAGGGACAAAACCGGTATAACCGTCCAAAATTTGCTGAATCCATTGATTATCTGGATGTAAATAATAATTGAAAATAACCAAATATTTAAATGGTTCTCCCCTATCAGCCTATTTTAATAACGTCCGGGTTTGTCCATAAGGCCAAATGTGCTATTAAATCTGAAAATCAACTTATTTCAGATAACGGCATATGAAAACTTACATAATTACGCTTGTAATCTTAGTATTTGCTTCTGCCGCAACATGGGCACAAAATACATTTGAAACATCCCCCAAAGGCCGTTTTAAGATAGAAACTACAAGCGCCGAAATCCTTGGCGAAGAAATTGCCAAACAATATGAAGAATTATTGGAAACTGACAAAAAAATTAAGTGGACAATAGAAGTACCAGATAATTTTGACCCATCATCACCACCAGGAATTTTAATTCATATGACGCCTCGAAATCTGGCAAAAGTTCCCTTTGGCTGGAGCACCGCTATAGAAGATAGAAACCTGATCTGGATTTCGTTAAACAAAGCCGGAGAACTAAAACAAAGTAAAGAAATGTTTCTAACTGTTCTAGCCACCATTTATCTGGACAACCATTACCCCATAAATGCCAATCGTATATAATTGGTGGCTTCGGCAAACAGTTGCTATCCAGCAAGCGCAGCAGCACAAATTTATCCAACGATAATAAAAGGTGCCATTTACTCAACTTGTGAGCCGATAAACTGGAAAGAAAACACACCAGAAGCAATCAACATCATGCGTCAAAACAGGTTTGTATTTGTTGCAAGCGATGAAAAACAGGTAAGGCAGGTAATGAAGCGCGCTGAAAGACGATATAATGATGCCAAAATTATGAACACAGAATATTTTTATATTCCCAATCTGGAATACGGAAAAAATATTGATCGCAGGAAAATCACCGACGCGCTTACCTTTCTTGATGGTTAGGCAAAAACCTATTCATAAACATACTCGATAAATCCTGGCTTTTGCCTCACCTTTGTAGCCTGTTCATATGCATAGGCTGCTTCGATTAACATTGCCTCTGAATAGGCCCTCCCGACAAATGACAGTGATACTGGCAGGTTATGTAGAAAACCCATTGGAATAGTTATCGAAGGATATCCACTAACCGCCGCATAAGATGATGTACCACCCCCGCCAGAATGATCACCATTGATGACATCCTGACTATTCGCAGGATTACGCGATGGCATAACAAGCAAATCCAATTCATGCTGGTCCATCAATGTATTTATCAAGTTCTGCATTGCAATATTGCTGTCTTCCAATGCCTTAAGGTATTCAGATTCGCTGAGTGGACCTTTTTCTTCGGAATTTAAAAATATCTCCTGTTTAAAATAAGGCATTTCCTGTGCTGATTTATCCCGGTTATAGATAATAAGCTCTGCCAAAGTTCTGCTTTTAACCGTTTGGGGCATTGTCGAAAGATAAGCAGTTGCTGGCTGGCGGGCACGACGTTGGCGACGGAACGCTGACCACCAACCTGACCTTTCAGGGAGGTTCGCCCATACAGCCCTATCAGCTCAAAGTTGTTTTTCACTTTCGCGGAGTTTCCGCAGATCATCTCCTGGCCCTCGCAAAGCCGGGCGCTGTGGCGGAGGTCAGCCAGAGCTCCTTGACGATGGCTGCAGCTGCACCCGAGACCGGCGAGACCGGCGACTGGAACTTGATGTCGACGTCTATGGTCGGGGCGACTGCCGTCGAGGGCCGATGGCAGAATGGGCTCGCGACGTACTCGCAGAACCTCGATGCGGGGGATCCGAATCCCGAGTTCACGGTTGTCCCTGGAGCCTTTGACGATCCAGCCTACACCGATGGCGATCGGTCCATGGACCTCGAGGTGAGCGCCACCGCGACCAACCCCTCGTTGGCTTTTGGGGATCGCAACGACACGTTCGCCCTCTTGATCCCGCTTCAGGTGACGATGCGCCAGTTCACCAAGGACGGCTATGTGTGGCTCGACGGACAGCTCCCGCCTGCCGACGCGAGCCAGACTTTGGTTGGTACGGCTCTTCCAGATATGAGTGCCTTTGGTGCGTCGTCGGCTTCTGGTGTGTCGGATACCAGCACCCTCGCCGCGCAATCCAACTTGGCAGGTGGGGCGATGGTGCTCGATCTCGATCTGGCGATCACGAACGTCCCAGGGACACCCTTGGTGATTTTTGGCAACCTTCGACTTTACGTTTCTTTGGCGAACTATGCTCCCACGCTTTCTCCGGTCCTCGACTTGTTGCAGAGCAATGCGTCGCAGTCCGCTGTGGAAGTGGCCGCAGGCGGATCCGTGGACTACTCCGTCGCCGATCCAGCGGCGGGATTGATCGTCGATTGGGATCTCACGTGGGTGGGGGGAACTCCGCCAATGGACAGCTTTCTGGGTGGTTCTCCTCAGATAGGAAATCCATTGAGCCTCAGTTGGCCAGGAACGGTGGCCGCAGGAGACAAGGGAACGCTTTCGGCAGCCGTGAGCCAGAATGGTGCGAATCTGGCTTCAGCCCGGTGGCAGGCGCCCGAGCTCACCGGTGTCGTCGTCCTTGATCCCACTCGACAGGTTGCTCTTCTTCTCGATCGTTCTGGATCGATGAGTGGCTTACGCTGGGACGCAGCCACGGATTCGGCGCGGTGCTTTTGCGCTCACGTTGCCGCAATGAATGCGTCGCGCCCAGCGGGTCAGAAGCACTCGGTCGGTATCTACTACTATTGGGGGAGTCCATCAGCGATCAATTGGACGCTGACGAACGATCCGGCCCAATGGCATTATGATCCTGCCATCGCGGCACCTCATGACGTGGACTTTGGCACTGGGGTCGCGAACTTCGGCGTCTTGGAAGACAGCACGGCGACACCGATGCCTCTCGTCGAACAAGAAAATGGCACACACTACGGTACGAAGACGATTGATGCTCCAGTCGGAAACTATACAGCCATCGGTTCCGGAATTCTGTACGCGCGAGATGTTCTCGATGGGGCAGGAGCTGCAGCATCGACGGGAGCGATTTTGGCTTTGTCCGATGGCATCCAGAAC
Source organism: Epimenia babai (assembly GCA_011762755.2). Lineage (NCBI taxonomy): Eukaryota > Metazoa > Mollusca > Solenogastres > Cavibelonia > Epimeniidae > Epimenia > Epimenia babai. The sequence continues at coordinate 24,347 of WURV02193514.1, read as the reverse complement.
TGTGAGCCTTATTTGGAGTCCGTTTTCGATCCGATTGCGAGTGGCCCGGCGGCCGCTCTCTATCCGAACGGTGTTTGGGCGGACACGCCTGGGCCTGATTATCCTGTCTACACAGTCGCTTTAGAGACCTCGGCTGCGTGGGCAGCACTTCTGTCGAACTACAGTAGTGAGGTGCCTGATGGTTTAGGAGGAACCAAGCCGGGCTCGAAGCACGTGACGGCGACCGACATCGGTGGCGCCGTGACGAAGTGCATCACGGCTTTCGTCGAATTCTTCCAGGAGATGTTCCAGTGGGCTCCAGTCGTCATCACGGATCCGAGCTTGAGTGCAGGCCAAGTCTACAAACATTCCATCGAAATAGGGCCTGGATACGACATGCTCGGCTTTACGCTCATTGGCCATGAAAAGGTCACCAACGAAGACGGCAAGTTGGTCTGGCGGATCGGAGTGAAGCCGCCTGGCGCAGACGTGATCTGGGGTGACGAGCCTGAGGTGATTCAATCGAATGGTGAATATTTCATTTCTTTCACCGTCGGTATTCCCGTGCCCCGAAAAGGGTTGGAACACGTCACCGTCGGTGAATGGGAAGTGCATGTGGAGCGTCTCGAGGGAGCGGGGAGCTACGATGCGCACGCCATGCTTCGACCAGAGGCCGGGGCGCAACCGCCGGTCACAGTGGACGTCGACGTTCCCGATGAGGTTGAAGAGGGAGATGTCGTGGATGTCGAGGTTGGCACGTTCACGCCAGGAAACACAAAGGAACCCCCTGTCCTCGAGGTTTGTGAACCTGAGCCGTGGTGGGGAGACATCATCGCTCGCCGACTTCGGCAAGGAAAATACCTGCCAGCCGGTGGACCTCGGGAAATGATCAAGGAGAGTAAGCAGTTCGCGCCTGCTCATGAGGCCGTGATCGCGCTGACTGAAAAGGAGCGCCCTCTCAAGAGGCGATGTCGCCGTTACCGACTCAGCGAAAGAGCGAATGGAAAGTACGGTCTTGCGTACCCTGTTCGCACCCCAGGTACCTACGTGATGAAGATCATAGCTGAGGGAAATCGAGGGAAGATCCTTCCGGCGAAATTTGTGCGAGCGAAAATCGACGAAAGTCTGGCTCTCTATCGACCGGCCCTCGAGAAGCTGGAACGACTGAAAATCGACAAGCATTGGAAAGCATCGCGCTATCACATTGAGGCGAACCGTCGGGTGCAAGTTCGTCTGAAACCGCACCTCAAGACGACGGAGACGTCAGGTGTTCTCAAAGGCAAGACCTTGACCCTCTCTGTGACACCAAGAAACGCAAAGGGTCTCTATCTCGGTCCCGGATGGGAGCATGCTGTCCGCTTTGTGACGCCCTGGGGTCGTGCGGCGAAGCTACGGCCTCACGAGGATGGGACGGGAACGTACTCGGTCTCGATGAAGCTTAAGGTCGGGGGTTCCGAGCTTGTGCCAACGCGACGTGTGCTCATTGGAAAGAAGATCCAAGCGAAGTGGCCAGGGGTTAAGGAATCGCAAGCTCTCCCGGGGAAGGTCGTCAATTTGAATCGCTTTTACGTTGAAGTTTTAGGACACAAGTTCCCGATTCGAGTGGAGGTCGAGAGCTTCCAGCCAGACCACTTACTTGAGGCTTTGCCGAAGAAAGAGCTTTTGCTCAAAGTTCCGCCAGTGGTTCTTGGGAAACTGCCCCGAGTTCAGGCGCAAGCTCTTTCCCGAGTGGCGGCTGTCATGGAACGTCAGTTTTCTGGGAAGGTGTTGCCGTTTTCGTCCGCGTGGCGTTTTGGACTCTTCGATTCATTGGCAGAAATCGAAGGGCTGGTCAGCGAAGCTCTTTCTTGCGGCGAGGAGTCGGCTGAAACGGCTTCCGCCCTTGGAGCGAATGTCCAGTATCTGCTTGCTGAATATGGCGGGCGAGAGTTGGAAAGAGGAGAGGCGCAAGCGCTGGCCGAAGATCTGGGACTCCTTGTCGATGCGCTGCAGCCGTTCCTCGAATGTGTCCAAGGCTCACCGCGACAATCGTCAACCTGAGACGCAGCAGAACTACGAGGCGCGGCGCGCGAAGCGGCGGTTGGCTACGCTTGCGCGCGCGTCTCGTTCAACGCATCAGCGACTAGGCTGCTGAGCTCGTCATCTTTGCCGTGGCTGCCCGTTTGTGGACGAGGGCGCCCAGCTTGTGATGATGGTGGCATGTCAATGAGGAGCGATTCGACGTCCTCGATATCCATGCTGGCGTCGACGCTCTCAAGAGGATCCGCTGCTGGCGTGGGTTTGCTCGAGAACTTGCGCTTGAGGTTGCCAAAGAAGTCCCCAGGCTCTTCCAGGGAGAAGTCCTCTCGGGCAAGGCGTTCGGGTTGAGAACGTAGTCGAGCTAAGATTTTTTTGTTTGCCTTGAGCAGTCGTTCGGCTTGGTTGAGTGCTGCTGTTTGAGTCGTCTCCAGGACCTTGAACGCAGACTTGATCTTGTGGCCTTGAAGTTCAGCAAAGAGAATCGTCGCGATCGCGAGCTCGGAAACGCTGACTTTAGTCACACTAGCAATTTGCGGTCCACCGCAGCTCTTGGCGTAGATGTAGCTTCCTTGGAGCATCAAAGGGCCGAAACCGAGGCCCACAGCCACGAGATCGGCTGTTACGTCCACCGGAGGCTCCAAGAGTTCGTTTTCCTTTTTCGTCTCAACCAGAAAAACGTAGGCGAGAGAACGAGCCAGGTTGGTCGTCAGAGCCACCGGATGACGCATCTCCTGAGCTGGCACCTGAAGAACCCAAGTGTCGCCGGTATCAAGAAGCCGCGCGACTCCCGTGCCCGATGTCTGGGGGACTCCGCAAGCACCAGAACTGCAGCTCTTCGTTTCCGAAACTGGTTCGTTGGGTGCGACGACGCGCGTTTCGAGAGGAACATCTTCGAGTCCTGCGTGTTCCTGCATGCGCGCCGCAAGCAGCGCCACTGAATCAGGATCACCAAGAAACTCGTCCGGAAAGAAGTCACCAGTGGGCAACACCATCGGTCGCTCCCCCCACTCTGCGCTGTAACGGTGATGCAGACGCGCGTAGCGTTGAATCACTGCCCGGGTGACTTGCGCAGGAGGCAAATTCATCGGTGCTTATCCTGTCAGAGGATCGCTGTTCTGGCTAGAAATCTGGCCTGAGGGCCAAGCGATTTTTCACCAGCGAGAAGTTGACTTCGCAGTGAAGCGCTTGATCAGCGGAGACCGCGCCGTCGGCGTTCCATTTCCGCCAGCCTCGTAATGACCCCACGTGCAACGATGTCCAGAACCTTTTTGGTGAGGGCGGTTCTTTCGGAAGGGTGACCCCCAAAGCTCAGTTCGCTCTTGGCGGTTTGTCCTCCAGGGAGCCGTCCGACCGCGGTGCATCGGGTTCGCAAAGCTCCGTCGGACAAAGTGTATTTCAGTTCAGTAACCTCGAACCTGTACTCGATTCGGTTCTCGCGGCCCGCACCCCAGTCGGCGCGATAAGCCTCTTTTCGAAGTCTGCGCTTTAAATGGCGCTCAAAGCCTTTGGCGCCGACGACACTTTTGGGGAAACGAAGTTGATCGAGCACGACAGTCGGATGTCCGTCGGCTGGCTTTTCTTCAGAGGCCCAACTCGGGAGCGCAGTGAGCGCCACCGCGAGGAACAGGCGCCGCTGAATCGACGCTGACTTCGGTGGTTGGGGGCTAAAAAGACGCACGGCTTCAAAACTACGGAGACCCGCTCCGAGGGCCAACTTTTAGGTTCCAGTCCGAGGCTCGTGCCCCGGACCCTAAGTGATACGCTGGAAACCGTGGGTTCCTCCTCGGCTGATGTAGATGTGATCGTCATTGGGGGCGGAGTGAACGGTACCGGAGTGGCGCGCGACTGTGCCATCCGTGGTCTTTCCGTGGCTCTCTTCGAGAAGAATGACGTTGGTTTCGGAGCGAGCGGCAACTCGAGCGGCATGATTCATGGTGGGCCTCGTTACCTCACGAAGAACCCCTCCGTGACTTACACATCGTGTTTGGATTCCGGTCACATTCAGAGCATCGCGCCGCACCTGCTCTTTCGTGTGCCCTTCCTGGTGCCGGTTTTCGGGCGCGGGCTTCGTGGGGCGGCGGAGCTAGCCACGTACGATGCTTTTTTTGAAGTTTACGATCGCTACCAGACGCTCAAGCGAGGAAAGACACACTTACGATTTTCCGGCGACGAGGTTGCTCAGCTTGAACCGAGCTTAGTTCCGACTTCGGGCGCAATCAGTTTTGACGAATGGGGGATTGATGGAGTGCGTCTCTGCGTGGCCAACCTCAAAGACGCGGAGGAGCGGGGTGCGCGTGTCTTTGTTCATTCAGCGGTGACTCGTGTTGAACGCGCCTCCGATGGGCCGGTCTCTGGAGTGCACTATTGGGATACGGAAACTCGTTGCTCGGGTTTTCTTACGGCCCGTGTGGTGGTCAACGCAACCGGCGCGTGGGCTCCCGTCACCGGGGCGCTGGGGCGACTCCCAGAAGACGCAACTCGGCTTCGACCGGGCAAAGGGATTCACGTTTTCTTGGAGCGTCGACTGTCGAATTTCGCCATCATCACGAAGGCGATCGATGGGAGGCAGGTTTTCCTCTTGCCTTGGCACAACATGAGCGTGCTTGGGACGACGGACACGGACTATTACGGTGACTTGGATGATGTGATCGCGACCACCGAGGAGGTTCGTTATTTGCGGGAAGCGGTGGCTCGAGTTGTTCCCGCGGTACGAACCGCTCGGGCCATTGGTACGTCGGCGGGGGTTCGTCCCACTCTACATGAATGGGGTCCACATCCGGACGCGTTGTCGCGAGATCACAGAATCGTGGATCATCGGAAAGATGGCATTCCGGGGTTGTACAGCATGCTGGGGGGGAAATTGGCGAGCTATCGGCTTTTCGCTGAGGAGATGAGCGACGTCATTAGCAAGAAGCTGAAGCTACGGGTGAGATGCCAAACTCACCAGCTTGCTCTTGGTGGGGGGGATGCTCCCGCAGGTCCTCAAGAAGCTCGACAGATGGTGGAGACGTTTGGCATTGATGAATTGACCGCGCGACGTCTTTGTTTCCGTCACGGGGCTCGGGCAGAACGTATGCTCGAAGAGGCTCCTGCCATGCAGAGGCGAGTTGTTTGTGCATGCGAGCCTGTGACCGAGTTGGAGATCCGTCACACGGTGCGACAGGAGTGGGCGCGCACTGTAGAGGATGTCTCGCGGCGGACGCGGCTTGGTTTGGGATCGTGCGGCGGGATGCGCTGCGCAACCGAGTGTGGCCGGCTGATCGCTGACGAGCGCGATCGTTCTCCCTCTTGGGGTCTCGAATCGGCGGCTCATTTTCATCGCCAAGCTTTACGGCGTCGCCTCCCTGCGATGGGGCCCGAGCAAGCACGGCAAGAAGCGCTTAGCGCTTCCCATCTCTATGCGCAGACGGGAATTGCTCCGGAAAGGACGCTCATGGGACAGCTTCTGTCTGTCGGCAAGAAGAAGGGCGGCCCTGTTTGAGTGGTCGAAGCGTCGTCATCGTGGGTGCTGGGGTGGCTGGCGTTGCGGCTGCCTGGAGCCTTCGTCGACGCGGACTGACGCCGAGGCTCGTTTCCGCTGGTCCCAGTGCGACAGCGATGACCTCAGGCGCGTTGGATCGATCTCCTTGGACTCATGGAGAGCAAGCTGAGCCAAGCGACGACGCTCTCGCTTTTCTCGGCGCTCTCGGCTTTCAAGCTGCAGGGGGACATGTTGCGACGGCGGAAGGAATCGTTCGCCGAACGACCGTCGTTGGTCCACGTGTCCTGCGGCTTGATGATTTTGCCGGCGCAACGATCGGTGTGGTCGACTTCGGTCGGGCGGACTTTTCTGGTGTCCGGTTGGCGCAAGCTCTGAATGATTCTCCTTGGTCGCGACAGACGCGGACGCATTTCATACCCATCTCCACACCCGATATCGTTGACGTCGCTGAGAGCAAGTATCCTTTAGCGGCGTTCACACATCTCTTCGATCAAGACGAGAAAGTGAACGGCTTGCCCAATCGACTTCGGGGCGTCGACGCGACGATCTCGGCGTTTCTCACCGGACCTTGGCTTGGAGTTGGAGCGTCGTTGGTTGAAAGTCAGGGGTGCCAGGTGGGGGAAACATTGAGCCCACCTGATGGGGCTTTTGGCCGGCGCTTTCAGCGGATCTTGGACGATTTTCTTGCTGGTGGCTTCGATGTGAAAACAGCGAAGGTTTCCCGCGTGGCTTCAGATGGCGAGCAAGTGCGGGTGGACGTTGAAGCAGGGGAGAGCTCAGAGAGAAGCTCACTCTGGGCTGACTCTGTGCTCATCGCCACGGGAGGAATCATTGGAGGTGGCGTGATGGTTTCTGCCGTACAAGAGCGTCCCAGGGAGTTGGCGCCGGCGCTTGGCATGGAGGGCGGGATGGTTGGAGGCGCGCGCGATGGTTGGGATGCTTGTGCTGACGGAGGGCGATGGGTGGTTCCGCCGCACTGGATCAGCGACTCCTCTGGGACTCCGTCAGTTCATTGGGTTGGCGATGCTCGTGGGGAAAACTCTCCAGACGCTCCAGCAGGAACGATCCTCGGGGCCGTGGAGTCGGCGCTTCGTGCGGTGGACTCGCTCGTTGTGGACTAGCTCAAGGCAAGAGCGAGCGAGCTGAACTGCTCGGAGACGCTGGTGAAGCGATTCTGGATCTCGATCGCCAAAGAGCGCTCCACCCATTCGTTCATCTTCGGAGAGAGGTCCGGGCGTCGTTCCGTGATCTTGGGGCGCGGTGCCTTGGTCACGAGGTCCAGGAGTTGAACCAGATTCTTCGCTGAAAAGGGCGGTTCCCCGATCAGGCAGTGGTAGACCACCGCCCCAAGTGAATACGCATCGAAAGCTGGTGTCAGATCACGCTCTCCCCGCCAAGCTTCCGGAGCGATGTAGCGTGGGGATCCGGCGATGGCGCCTTGCGCCGTGAGAGCCGACATGCGGAGGAACTTCGCGAACCCGAAGTCGAGGAGCTTCACACGTGTTCCTTCCATTTCCTGATTCAGGAGGAAGAGATTGTCTGGTTTGAGGTCGCGATGGATCACCCCGGCCGCGTGCGCTTCTTCAAGGGCCACGGAAACAGGACCAATGATGGCGAGCACGCCTGGAACCGGGATGTTTTGCTTTGACTTTTCCAGGGTATCGAGCTGCTGACCCAAACTCCGGCCGATTAAGAGTTCCGTCACGAGGGCAGGACGACCGTCTGGGAGGTAGTACTCGCCCTCGACGCGAAGTGCGGCCGGTGACTTCAGGTCGGTGAGGATCTTCGCTTCGCGTGAAAACCGTTCCCGAAAGTCAGCTTCGCTCGCATGGCTATCGCGTAAGATCTTGACAGCGACGTCCGAACCGCCGCGGAGATCCTCTGCCTGATAGACCTGCGCCTGACCACCCTCACCGATGAGGCGTGTCAAACGAAAGTGGTCACCTACTCGAATGCCGACGTCGCTCTGTTCCAACAAGCGGAGTGTGCCCGGGGTGAATCAAGTTGTCGAGCATTCATGGGGCGGGTTGGAACAGCGCCGGTGGTGTTGGCTTGTCGAGGAACAGCAGCTCCGTGCTGCGTTCTTGAACCCAGTTGTCGATCTCCGTCGGCGTCATGTGCGGCTTCAGGGCTGCTCGGGCCACTGTCTCCCTACCCGAGAGTAGGGCGATGAATGCGAGGTTGTTGGTTGCTCCTGCGGAGAGTCGCCCTTCGTTGAGCGCAGGGCTGGCGACGTCATAGGCACGACCGTATGCCCCCAAGGCGACATAGAATGCTGCCGCGTCAGCCGGAGAACGTGAGACAGTGTAGCGTTGCCCGAGTGCCTTGACGTCATTGAAGCGGTGTTGGGTCGGCGTTAAGGCACCAGGAGGTGCCGCCTTCACGGCTGAGTTCATCAATGCTTCTGCGTGGTCGAGCCTGCCGATCCGCGCAGCAAAGAGGGAGGCTTCTGAGAGGAGTGTCCAACATTCTCCGCACTCCTGCTGCATCTTCTTGATGGCGTCGAGGGCTATCCGGTCGTGTCCGAGTCGTGATGCAGCGTTGGCTGCTTTGAGAAGGTAGCGAGCTGAAGCCTTTCTGAATTGCCGTTTCTCTTCAGGGTGAGAGCCAAGCGAAAGGGAAGCATCGTCGGGCAATCGAAGCGTGCATTCTTCTCCTTGCGCCCAGGCGAGGGAACATCGTTCGATTTCACGTAGAGTTTGTTGTTCTGCGTCCGGCGTTGCTGCGAGGAGCCCGTCGAGGAGCCCTTGATTCAGCGTCTCGCGTGAGCGCCAACGACCTCCCCAGCGTTCCGCTTGAAGGAGCCACGCGTTGGCCAACGCCACCGCGCGGTTGGGTCGGCCAGCGTTGAGTTCGCGCACGAGAAAGTGTTCTGCGCCGGTGAGGTAGTTCGGGTTTTGTGTTTGCTCGATGGACCAAAACACCGCGGCACTTTGAAATGCTCTCGAGCGGAGTGCGCTTTGCGCAGTCAGGAGCAATCCGACGAGGAGGAGGAGCGCATGGCGTGGTCTCTCAAGCGCTGGATGCACAGCGCGGAAGGCTAGGGAACCGAAAACGAGAGCGCCGGCGATGAGGGGGATGTAAAGAAACCGAGGCCAGACGAGGCACTCATATCCCATCCAACGAACTCCAGAGACCGGAAGGAGAAGCCCCACGAAAGCAAGAGTTCCCCAAGCAAGCGACGAGTAGTTCTTGGTGAGCTGCCGTACGCTCGCCGCAACTGCGATCCAGAGTAAGGTGCCCCCGACAACGTAGCCATAGTGGGGGGCGACGTTGCCTTCCTCGTAGGTCAGAGCACTTTGCCCAATCGTGACGTCATGAGGCACGGCGGCGAGCTCGAGGTAGCGTCCGTAGGCTTCCAAGACGAGAAGCCACTGATTGCTCGCGTCGACTCCGTAGCCCTGGGTCCCCTGATGTCCACCCCACCAAAAGAACAACCCCACGAACCCAAGTGAGCCGATGAGCGCCGGCGCTGTGAGCCGGAGCAGGCGTTTGAACTCAGCTCCATCGAGACGGGATTTTCTCTGAGTGGCGAACTCCACGGTCACCAGGATCGGCAGGACGACGGCTGCTTCCTTGGAGGCGAAGGAGATCAGAATGCCGAGGGTAGCCCACGCGTGGCCTTTCAGTCTCCCGCGACGCAAACCAAGAACTGTCGTGAGGAGCCCCGTCGCGCAAAGAACGTCTGGGCGTCCGGAGATCCAGCAAACGGATTCGGTGAGCGCTGGGTGCACCGCAAAGAACATGGCGCCAGCGAAAGCGGCACGTTGGCAATCGTTCCAGCCGCGCAACACGCGGTACACTAAGATGGCGTTGACCGCATGCAGGAGGAGGTTGGTGATATGGAAGAGAGGAGGGCTGTCTCCGACGAATGCCCAGTTCAACGCATAGCTAGCAAGGACGAGGGGTCTCCAAAATTTCGCCGTGACGGCTTCCTGGTTCGGCACGTAGCTCGTGTCCCAAAGCCCACCGGACAACCAGGACTGCCAATGTGAGAAGCCGTGGATAGTTTGGTTCTTTTGGATGAGAGCGACGTCATCGAAAAGAAACTCGCCGCTGACGGCGCCTCCCATCGACACGAGCGCGAGAAGGAAGAGAACGAAGGGGGCGAGTCTGCCGGCGTTTTTCTTTTTCTTCCGGCGCTTCACAGCCATTGCCCAACGATGGGCAGGTTCCGTCGTTGGACGAGCAAAACGACGCCTGCGCAGAGGAGGACCAGCAGCAGCAGCGCCACATGCAGTCCTCCATCTCCGTTGACTTCGAATCCGAGAACGGTTGCGTGAGCAGTTGCGGCGCCCATCATCGTTCCCACAGCGCCGAGCGATCCGAGAGCGCTCCACCTGGGCATCATGAGCAGAATAGCCGCGCCCCATTCCGTGATGCCAGCGATGTATCGCCCGATTGGTTCCTGACCGAGTTGTTCGAAAATGAAGATGTCCGTGGCACCCCCGAGCAGCTTTCCCGATCCCGCGAGAGCTAGAACGACCGCCGCGACAATCTGCGGAATCCAGAGGACCTTGGAGTGCCGCTGTGCTTCGTTTCCCACTCGGCCAACATCACACAAAGCAGGAGCCGGGACCAACGAAACGGGGATCGAGGTCGATGCTCCGAGAGGTTCGCGGGATTTTCTCAACGTCCAACTACAGTAGCCCACATTCTGGCTGGTTGGGGAGCGTGGTAGATCGGGCGAATGACGTTGCGTGGTTCTTTGTCTTTGGTTGCTCTCGCCGTTCTCGCTTGGGGGTGCGGAAAAGCTGACTCGACTGGCCGAGGCGCCGGTGACAACGAGATGCAGATGGATCCGGTGGTGCCCGGAGATGGTGACGCTGGCGACGGCGACAGTGGCGACGGCGATGGCGATTCGAATCCGGTCATTGAGCGCCTCTACGTTGACGATGATTCAGTCACGGACACTCCGGATGGGCTTTCTTGGGAAACGGCATATCCGACCATCCAAGAGGCGATTGACGATGGTTCCGCCGACGAGATTTGGGTTGCAGTGGGTCGTTACGCGCCCATGGCCAAGAACGCGTCCGTGGCTGTCCTGCGGGATGGCGTGACCATCTATGGCGGTTTTGTGGGGACTGAGACGAGTCTGGTGGATCGTTCGGATCCGAATCTCGCCATGTCAGATGCCGCTCGAACGGTGTTGGACGGCGACTTTGATCGGAATGGGAACCCAGCAGTTGAAACTTTAGCTGACCACGACAACAGCTTCCATGTCGTTGAGGGGGCCTCGAACGTCGTTCTCGATGGCTTGACGATCAAGAACGGCGCAGCCGTTGATCCGATGCCGACCGTTCCAGATGATGTCTGTGTCGACTCGGAGGTCATGCCCGCGACGAATTTGGACCCAGATTTGCGCTCGGGTGGTCTAGCCGCTCCGGCGCTCTCGAACCTCACCGTGCGGAATTCGCGCTTTGTCGACAATGGCTCGTTTCGTTCCGGTGGTGCGATGAACTGCAGTGGTTCATCGAACGTCGTCGTGGAAGACAGTGTCTTTTCCGGCAATGCGACCGCTCGCAACGGCGCAGCAGTCAGCGCTCGTCACTGTGACATCTCGCTGACCAGGGTTCAGTTTCAGAACAATACGGCTGCTGGACGTGGCGGCGCGATCAACGTTGACGCTGGTGTGGGGGATTGCACGGATCCGGGGGTCCCGACGGCCCGTGTCGTGCTCAATTCGAGTGATTTCGTCGGCAACCAAGCTGATCAAGGGGGAGCTTTGAGCGCTCGCGCGAGTGCCATCGTCGAGGCGACCGACGTTGAATTCGTCGACAATCAATCTTCTGGTGGTGGCGCTCTTTTCGTTGCCGATACTGAGATCGAGTTGGTGAACCTCATGGCGGAGAACAACGATTCGGTCGAGCGCGCCGACACCAGCGGTGGGCGCGGCGGATTTCTGGAGCTGACAGGGGCCAGCACGCTGGAGATTGACGGTGCACTCATTGAAGATTCCGACGCTGACGTCAAAGGCGGAGCGATCCGACTCGGGGGAGGTGATGCTTGGATCCGCAATACGGTTTTCCTCAACAACACGGCTGATCGTGGAGCGGGGATTGCGATTGAGGGAGGTGCCGCTCTTCGGGGTGGAAGCCTCACGTTCGATACGAACGTGGCGACGCAGAAGGGAGGGGCCCTCTTCGCCAACCAAAGTGGTGGCGTCACTCTGACGAACGTCGCTTTTTCACGGAATGAAACGACGATTACGACCGGTGGCCATGGCGGCGGGGCGCTCTACTTCGAAGACGACTCCGCGACGGTGACCAACGCGACTTTCTATCGAAATGTGGTTGCGCGGCGTGGTGGCGCGATTCTGAGTAAGAACTCGACTGTCGCCGTCCACAACGTGATCTATTCTGAAAACTCGGCGGCAGTGGAAGGTGCTGATGTTCACTCGGAAGGAACTGCCGTTGTGGAAAATCGTGTTTGCACGACGGCTTCGATTGAGGAAGGTCCGAATGGTGAACTTTTCCTCAATCAGTCCGGAGGCTGCATCGATGGCGGCGATGAGAGTGCGGCCAACGATACGACCAGCGGCTTCCTGCCGATCGTGGGGAGAAGTTGGGAGACACTGACGACCGCGGCCAGTGGCGCCGTCGATCAGGACACCGGTGCCTCTGACGAGATCGACTATGGTGTGCACTATTTCCCTGATGGGCCTTAGTCGCCTTTTTCCTGCTCGCTGGGTTTTTCGTCTTGGGCGGATTCCCCCTCTTTGATGATGTCTGGTTGAGGGGGTGCGGCGCTCGGAACGACGATTTTTCCCGTGAAGACCCCGCGCGCGATCTGATGTGCGACTCGCAAGGCCACATCGGAGCTCTCGGTGGGGTCTTGGGGAACCGTGCGGGCGACACCAAGATGCAGTTCCTCGTTTGTCGGAGGTGTGCCTCGTGGTCCGTCGTCTTCCTTTTTGCCACCCTCAAGCAGATGACCATCAAGGTCGCTCTCCTTGAGAACTCGAACCGTCGGCCCTTTTACGTAACCTGGGTCCACGGCCACATGGGGAGCTACGCCGCGTGCCTGTACGGTCTGACCCGAAGGGGTGTAGTAGAGCGCCGTCGTAAGTTTGAGCGCGCCTCCGTGTCCCAGGTTGAGAACGGTCTGGACGCTTCCTTTGCCAAAGCTGTTGGCCCCAACGATCTGCGCTCGCTGACTGTCTTTCAGTGCGCCGGCCACGAGCTCTGCGGCGCTCGCGCTGTATTCGTTGATCAAGACGACGAGCGGTCCGCTCGTCCACGCGCCACCCAAGTGAGCGTGGGCTTCCTTCAAGGTTCGTTCGCGATGGCGGGTCGAGTAGATCAGCCCCGAGGAGAGGAACTCGTCGGCCACGGCAGTGGCCTCTCGCACCAAGCCCCCGGGGTTGTTTCGTAAGTCGAGAAGGACCCCGTTGAGGGTTCCTGCTTCTTTTCGGAGTTTTCCGACGGCTTGAAGGAGCTCGCGATGCGTCCCTTCTTGGAAAGCCTTGATCCGGAAGTAGCCGATGTTGCCTTCCATGAGGACGGGACGAACACTCGTGACTTTGATCTTTTCTCTTGTGACGACGACGTCGCGAAGCTCTCGGTTGGATGCCTGGCGGATTGTGAGACGGAGCTTGGTTCCGACCTTTCCTCGCATCATGCTTACGAGATTGTGAGGCTTCTCGCCGGCGAGTGGACGTCCATCGAGGGCAACGATGTGGTCTCCTGGTTGAATCCTCGCTCGGTCAGCGGGCGAACCTTCGACCGGTGCGATCACGACAATATCGCCATCGGAGAACTCCACCTCGACTCCGATTCCGCCGAATTGTCCGGAAGTACTACCGCGAAAGATCTCTAGATCGTTACGGTTGAAGTACGCGGAATGAGGATCGAGTTCATTGACCATCCCTCGAATCGCGCCATCGAGTAACTCCAGCTGATCGGCGGGCTCGAAGTATTCCTCCTCCACCAATTGGATCGCCTGACCAATCTGATCGAGTACTTCGTACGGGTCGGTCCGATCATCCTTAGCTTGAGCCCCAGCTGCCAGAAGCGCTCCTGCGAGGGTCAAGGCAGTCAGATGAAGTCGAACGAGCATGGCTCAGGGTAGCTGGCCTTGGTGTGGCTCACCAAGCAGGCGAAAAGCTCTCATCGAATTCCTCGTCGATCCGATGTTTCATGAAGTAGCAGCATAATCAGGGGGTTACGCTTGTGGGGCAATTGCCAGCCGCAGCACAATTCTCTACCCTGACCTAGAAGTGGCGACAGGGGTGTTGGAACTAGGGCGGCATCCCACAACTGCGTCCTGGCCGAAACGAGACTTTTCCCTAGCTTCGAGGTGTGACAGTGGCAGACGAGACGACGACGACCCGAACTGGTAGCGACAAGAGGAAACAAAGCCTCTACTTCCCGGAGATCATGCTCCAGGAGATCAAGGACGAGGCTGCTCGTCTGGACCGCTCTCTTTCCTGGGTGGTGCAGCGGGCGTGGAAGCTGGCACGCGCCGAGATTCGCAAGATCCCGAGCGTGAATGACATTGATGAGGACGACGGCCCGGCGACCTGATTGGTTGTCCTCTTGTACGGAGACTCGAACACGATGCTTTGTTTCGGCACTGTGGTTTGGTTCCGTCTGGTAGGAGACTCCGTTAAGGAAACGACTGGCTTAGCTTCACATGGCCGGACACGCAGATGACTCCCCGAGAGCCGCCCGAGAGGGCGGCTCTTTGCGTTCTGAGAAGCCGGAAATTCTCAGCGAGATTCTCGGGCTTGTGATTCACGATCTACGCAACCCGCTGGCTGCTCTTTCCAGTAACGTTGGGTTCTTGCAGATGATCTCTCGGGAGATGTCGGACGACGCACAGGAGGCGGTGGAGGACCTTCTCCTGTCGATCGAAGGGATCGGGCGCATCATCGATAGTTTAGAACTGGTGAGCCATGATTTGGGGGAACGGCGCCCCGGATCGTCAGCCAAGCTGACGGTGAACTCGGTCCTTCGGGCTCTTGGACCTTCGGCGGAACGAGCGGCAAAAAGCTATGGCTTGTCTTTGGAATGGGACGTAGCGGAAATGAAGCAGGCTCGCTTCGTTGCGATCGAGCCTCAGTTCTCACGCGCCCTGGCATCGCTCGTTCACAACGCGCTGACCGTAGCGCCTTCTCGTTCCACCGTCCGGGTGCGTGTTCTGCAACGCGATTCGGATCTCGTCTTTCGCGTTGAGGATCAAGGAGCTGCTTTGACTCCGGAAATGGCCGAACGTGTTCGCAGCCCTCAGCAGCAGAATCTGATCAAGGCGGATCGTCAGGCGCGTTACAGCCGTGGTCTCGGTCTTTTCATCACGAACCGTTTCGCCGAATTAGCGAAGGTCGAATTTGTCGTCGGGCAGGTTGAAGTGGGCAGCGCGTTGGAGCTCGTCACACCAACCCTAGTTTAGTTGAAAGAGGAGCCGAACTCCTCACGGTTGAAGGAGGACCAACTCTTCTGGTGGGCGGAACAACACTTTGCCTGTTTCGCCGGGGCAACCCCAACATCCACTGAAGTGAATCCGTGGGCGAATCGAGCGCGCGTAAGCCAGGGCGATGGGGCCTGGCTCGTTCTTCATGATGAAGGAACCAGCGAGTTCCTTTTGATCTCCGGCGAGGAAGTAGGTGACGACGAAACTCGTTCGGTCTCCCGACTTTCCAGCCACGACAAGAAACTTGCTACCTCGAACTGGTTGCCACTCCACTCCGTGGGTGGTCAGAGTGAAGCCCTTCGTCTCTCCGGGGCCTCGAGCGAGAACTGTGCGGGCTGCTTCGGGCTTGAACAGGCTGACGTCTGTTGCCAGGTACTTCGTGCGCTTGTCTGCGGCGAGGAGCGCGGTGAGTTCCTTCTTGGTGATCTCGATTTCCCGATAGGGTTCGCCCAATTCTGGCTCTTTGAGGTTTTGAGCATTGGGGGCGCCATAACAACATCGGAATCCAACCGGCTCTTCTTTGCTCGCTGGACTTCGACGTGCGCAGCGCCGTGTGTCGCTGGGGGCACGAGCGGGGGCTCCACGTGTGACTGCTTGACCCGCGTGATCGCTGGATTGACCGAATTTGCTTGCTGTCCATTCAGGAAGCATTCCCATCTTCGCGACATCGAAACCGCTGAGGCAGGTGGTGTCGGTTTTCGCGCAAGGTTCTGCGCCTGTAGGATACATGGCGCTTTCGGCTCCTCGACAGGCTCTTTCCCACTCCAGCTCGGTGCACAATCGAGCGCCTTGGGAGGCGCAAAGCGCCTGGGCTTCTGTCGCGCTCACGCCGACTCGAGGCGCTGCTTCTGGATCGCCGGGGTAAGGGTAGACGTCGATGCGAAACGGTCCCAGTTCGATCTGGCGCTGACTTGGCTCGAGGGAAGGATCGCGTCCAGGTTCCCCCGGGAGGCTTCCGGCGGTGAATTTGCCCACGGGGACGTGGACGATTTTTTCGCGAGGAGAAGGGGAGTCACCTGGCGGCTTTGCGGTTATCTTTTCTGTCGTCGCGCTCTTGTCGGGCCCAGCTTTTTTCTCACCGCAACCCGCCGCTAGGATCGAAATCGCAGAAAACAGAAATCCAAAAGTCAAGCTGAACCATGGAGGATGAATGGTCCGATCGTCGCGCAGCGCAGGCACGGCGAGAGGTTGCCGCCGTGCGCCTTTTAGTTCAAGCACTTGCAGCGAGGAGGTGGCTCGCTCCACCTAAATATGAGGCTTCCGATCGTGACGTTCGGACAAGCCCTGCTACATTCCTTGTCCACATGACGCATCCGCTCGTCACTCGCATCGCCCCTTTGATGAATGGGGAGTTATCTGTCCTTCATCGAGAAGTCGCGCGTTGGGTTCTGGAATCACCGAGTGAGGCAGAGCGTAACGCGCTTCGTTATTTCGGTGCTGAGTTGGGAGCCGTACAGCGCCGCATTCGTCGCCGCGCGGAACCGCCTACGGAGGAAGAAGTCGAGATCGCTCTTACAGCGGTGCTGGCTTTGGTCCACCGGCGAGCTGAGTCCGAGCATCGGTTGTCCTGAAGCAACTCTCGTGAGCCACATCTTCCCTGAGTCGCGTCTCACGCCTAACTCCTCGATTGTTTCTCGTGAGTGAGTACCAAGTTGGTCCCGGCACTTTTGTGACCCTCAAGTACCAAGTTTTCGATGCAGAGGGTGAGCCTGCGTCGCAGCTTGACGTGATTGGGTTCGTTTTCGGGATGGAAGATCTTCTTCCTGGAGTGAACCAAGCCATTGAGGGCAAGAGCGTGGGCGATCTCGTGGAGCTGACCTTAAGCGCCGAACAGGCATTTGGTCGTCGGGACCCCAACGCCATCGTCGAAGTGGATCGAGCAGAATTTCCTGAAGGGGTCGCGGTCGGTGATCGCTTCGAGATGGAAAATGAAGATGGGGGATTGCTTGTTGTGCATATTCTGGACGTGCGCGAGGACGCAGTCGTCATGGATACGAACCACCCGCTGTCTGAGCAGGAAATCCGAATTCAGGCAGAAATCCAGGAGGTTCGACCAGCCTGCGACGAGGAAATTTCGGCTGCTGAAGCGATGCTCAACGAGGATTCCGAGTACATTCGCGCAGAAGTACCTGATATCAGTCCGCAATCTCTGATCCGTAAGGGCTCTTAGGCAATTCATCCTCGTCGCTCGGGGGGCTTGATCCACCCGCAAAGCCGGGGTTAAAGCCCTGTTCCCCGACTTGGCGACTCTTTTGTGTCACAGTCGGAGCCCACTTCAGAAGGCCTGAGGCCGCTGTGTTCAGTCCCGGGACTGAGATTCGAGAAAAGCTGATGAACATCGAAGAAGAATTCCGTTTTGACGTGCGCATTCAAGAGCGCATGGTGAACAAGGGTTTGGTGAAGAAGGACGAGTTGGAACAGCGTCTGTCCGGCCTCAAGGATGTGGAGGAAGAAGCCGAAGCGCTTGATTTGCAACAGCCGGGCCTCGCTCCTCTCGAAGCAGATTCTGAGGGCGACAAAGAGTGAGCGACGGCGGTAGCGAGCTACCGGCGGTCGATTTTTCGACTTTTGTTCTCTCGCTGGGACATTCAGTTCTCGTCCATCTGGGCGACGCTCCTGATCCTACGGGAGGGACAGCTCCGCAGAACCTCCCCCTTGCGCGTCAGACGATCGATCTGATCGCGCTGCTCTGCGAGAAGACGAAGGGCAACCTGACTGGCGAAGAAGAACGTCTCATGGAGCAAACGCTCTACGACTTGCGCTCTCGCTACGTGAAGGCTGCTCAAGAAAACTAGAGGCGATGATGCGAGCTTTGGCAATCGCTTGGGTGGCGATGTCGCTTGCCCTGGTTGGCTGCGATCTCGTCGAGCGAATCCCCAGCCAAAAGAAACAACCACGCTCCGAGGTGAGTGACGACGACCTGGCGCAGATGCCGGCTCTCAGCGTTCCACCCGCCCAGCAAAAGCAACCGGTAGCGAAACCACCATCGGGTACACCTCAGAGCTTCGCGGACCTGGCTGATCGAGCCAATCCGTCTGTCGTGTTCGTTCGCACCGTTCAGGCGCAACGGCGGGGGTTTCGTCGGGTGTTTCAGGAAGGGAGCGGATCGGGGTTCGTCTTCGACGCGTCCGGGAAAATTCTGACGAACCATCACGTCGTCGGTGGAGCAGACGCAATTCAGGTGGAGCTTCACGATGGGCGGCTCCTCATGGCGGGCGTCGTTGGTGCCGATCCTTTGACCGACTTGGCGGTTCTCCAAGTAGAGGCGGACAATCTTCCAGCGCTCGCCCTCGGCGATTCGGATCACGTCCGTGTGGGTGATTGGGTCGTGGCGATCGGCAACCCGTTCGGGTTGGAGCACACGGTCTCTGCCGGGATCATTTCGGCGAAAGAGCGCACCGGTGGCGATGTGAAGCTAGGCGATCCGAACGCCTACTACAGCTTTCTCCAGACCGATGCGAGCATTAACCCCGGTAATTCAGGTGGACCGTTGCTCGATCTCGGAGGCCAGGTTGTTGGCATCAACACGGCCATCAACCAAACCGCGAACAACATCGGTTTTGCCATTCCTGTGAACATGGTGCGTCAACTGCTCCCCCGTCTGCTCAAAGATGGGCGCATCACTCGCGCGGCCATCGGAGTTCACGTGGGCGATGTCACTCCCGAGCTGATGGAACGCTTCAAGCTCCCGAACCGCAAAGGGGCGATGATCGGTCAAGTGGTGCCGCGCAGCCCAGCTGCCGCTGCACAAATGGAGCCGGGGGACGTGGTCATTGAATTCCATGGTGAAGCGATCGACTCGCCTGAAGACCTTCGCTGGAACGCCAGCCTTGCGCCGATCGGCGACGAAGTTGAACTGACGGTGCTTCGCGGCGGCAAGAAAGTACGCCTCAAGTTGAAGCCAGCGCCGCTACGACTGCGTTAATGCCGCTGGTCAGGCGGTGGATCGTCGTCCGTGGACTCTTCGCTTTCCTCACTCGCTGCATCCAAGTCGACAATCTTCGCTTTTCCGACGTACGGCTTCGTTTCATAGCGTGTGATTCGTCCCACCTTCCGTACGATATCGGCCATTCGTTGAGTCTCTACTTGAATGACGTCGACGGCGTGGGCGAGCGCTGCTTCGTCTTGAACGCGACGCTTCAGATATTCCGCATAGCCCATCACGCTGGTCAGTGGTTGATTGAGCTCATGAGCGGCGGCACCAGCGACTTCTGCGATCGCGTCGGTGCGCCGTCGATCTTCCAGCTGCTTTTGCGCTTGAGCCAAGCTTTCCTCCATGGCCAGCTTTTCGCGGATGTCGGTGAAGATCCCCACAGTGCCGACCGGACCTCGGCTTCCTTGAACGAGACTAGCCGATAAGTTCACAGGGACGTGCTCGCCCTCCTTGGTGAGCATCGAGACGCGGTATTCTTCCAACCTTCCTTCTCCGCCGTGTCCGCGTCGTCGAATGCGCCGCATGATGTCACGCGCGACGCCGTCGGGGTAAAGTTGGTCAACTGTAAGCTTACCCAGAACTTCGTTGGGCTCGTAACCAAAGAGCCGTGACGCTGCCGTATTGAAGAGCAGCACGTTTCCTTTGAGGTCCGCACTCACGATCCCGTCGACGGAACTCTCGATCATGAGCTCTAGGAATTCTTTGGTTTGGGCGAGCTCGTGCGCGAGCGCACGCTCACGGGTCACGTCGCGCATCGTGACCAGCACCGCTTCCCCTTCCCCCAACATATGGGAAAAGTTGACCGCCGCGATGGTGTGAGCGACAGGTGCCGCTAGTCGAAAATCCAGCCCAGAGGGGTATTTCCCGTTCTGGAAGCCACCGATGATTGCTTCGGTTCTCTCTTCGTCTTCGCGCGAAAAGAGATCGAGGAGGGTGCTCCCCACGAGGGTCTCCGTACTGCGCCCAGTTAACCCGGACGCTTGAGGATTGGCGAAAAGCACCTTGCCCGTTTGATCGCAGACGATCATGGCGTCTCGTGCACTTTCGAAGACGTCGAGATAACGCGAAAGCTCACGGAGCTTTTCCCGGTCGCGCGTTTGCGCGGAGAAGAGGGCGCGACTTTGAGCGCGCAGTTCTCGGAGAGTTCGGGCATTGTTCAGCGCAATGCCGGTCGCGTTCGCCAACGCTTGGGCTTGCATGATGGCATCGTCGTCGAAGTCGGCCTTCTCGTTGCTCTTGAGGACGAGCGTTGCGAGCGGTCCTTCTTCGCCGATGATTGGGATCAGCGCCATCGACGAGAAGTGTGGTGCTTCCTCAGCGCTGAGGACTTCTGTTAGCCAAGAACTCTCTTTGACGTCGTGAATGATCAAAGGCTCTCCGGATTCCAGGACTTGGCGGATCTCTGGATACTTGCCGAGAGGAAGTTTGTGGTTCCTCATGTCCGCATCGTCGCTCGTCGCGACCACGAGTCCCGTGCTTTTATCGCTTTCATCACGGAGAACGATGCTCCCCCGGTCCACATCGAGCAGATCAGCTAGCTTGGAAACGACGGAGAAAAGGATCTCAAAAATATCGTCTCGACTCGCTAAGGAGCGAGTGAGCTCCATGAGGGCCGTGATGTCGCTCTTCCGCTGGGAAGCGCCAGAAGAGACGCTTGCTCCCGCTGTTGGCTGTTTCTTTTCTGAGGACATCCCGGTCAACGTATCATTTTTCCCTAGGTACCGGGGTAACGGCGTCTCCTTGCAGGAAAAGCATCGTGAACTAACCTCGCGCCCCCATGGCCCGCGGCCGTCGTAATCCGCTTCCCGGGATCGCAGACCTCCCAGGGATCTCTGAGCTTGCCGGCTTAGCGCGTCACATCGAGCTGCGTGCTGTTTCTCGTTGGGTCGGTCTTGGTCTCGCTGTGGGGATGCTCTCTGGCTTGGCGGCGTGTGCCCTCTATGTCGGGTTTGAGGCTGTGCGCCATGTTGTCTTCCATGAGTTGGCTCACGCCACCTTTCTTGAGCCTGCTGGTGAACCTCCTCTTTTCGGAACGCCCGCGAGCGAAGGGAGCCTTCGCCAATGGGTGCTCGTTCTGGCGCCGGCGCTCGGATGTTTCCTTGCCGCGTGGATAGCTCATCGTTTTGCTCCCGAAGCTGAAGGCGGCAACGAGGGGTGGTTGCGAGCGTTCCACTCGGGACGCGGGCGTGTTCGGCGACGCGTGATTGGGACCAAGCTGGCTTCCTCCGCGATCAATCTTGGATTCGGTGCGAGCGCGGGCCGCGAAGGGCCTATCGCCCATGTCGGCGCTGCCCTGGGGGCCATGGTTGGTCGTGTGTTGCGCCTCAGTGATCGAGAGCGACGGCTTCTATTGATCGCAGGTGCTGCTGGTGGCATCGGAGCCATTTTCCGAACCCCCTTTGGTGGAGCTCTGTTCGTCGTCGAAGTTCTCTATCGTGATGACTTTGAGGCAGAAGCGCTTGTTCCTGCCGTACTCTCTTCGGTCGTCGCTTATTCTCTTTTTACGTCGATCTTTGGAGAAGCCGAGCTCGCTCGCGCTCGCGCTTGAGCGAATGGCGGTTGCTCGTTACCAGCAGCTCCCAGTGATCAGTGGAGCCGATGCCCAGCAGGTGCTCGGATTCATCAGCTACGACAATTTACTCCAAGCCTACAGTAGGGAATTGGCTCAGCGTCGCGCGACGGTTGAAGGCACGAACGATAGCGAACCGCCTTCCGCACAAAAATGAGAGCGAGGGAACTTCAGCTCGAAGCGTCGCCGGGCGGTTTTTTGTTTTGATTCGCTTGCGCATCGACGGCCGGAGCAGAACTGCTGGCTTCTGGCCCAACGCTTGGCTCTGAGGAGGTGTCTTGAGCCAAGGTCGGCTCGGGTGTGAGGTCGGGGACGACTGGCGCGGGCGTTTCGTCCGTTTGCGGCGCTACTTCCATTGATGATTCACCTTCCGCGGGAAGCCCTTCTGGAGCGGAGCCACCGTTGGGCAGTGCGGGTACGAGCGAGTCGCGCTTCTCCATTCGTTTCTTCGCCATCGGGAAGCCGACAGCGAAGACCAGGATCGTCACGAAGACTGCAGTGAACACCATCACCGGAAGAGTCTTCGTGCCGGGAACTCCTGCATTGAAGGGAATCGTCGCCAAGACGCCGGCAGCCATGCCACGAGGCATCGCAACGTGCACCAAACCTTTTTCTGAGGGGCGAATCGTCGAGCCTAGTAGGGCAATGTTGACGGCCGGAATGCGGACCAAGAGGAGCACGATTCCGAGCAGGACTCCGATGATCACGCCACCCCAAGGTGGACCCAAGTTCGCACCAATGAACACGAAGAAGAGTGACTTTACGATGAAAGCCATTTGTGCGTGAAAGCCGCGTACGCTCATGTCGAGCTCGACGTCTTCTTTTAGACCAATCATACCTCCGATGAGCTTGGCGTTGCCCAGCATGAGAGCGATCGCCAAAATACCGAACGCGGCACTGCCACCGGCCTTGTCGATGATGACGTAGAGGATCAGGAGAGCGGCCAAAGTGAATGGGTAGGCATGTTGAGCGTCTTTGAGGGCTCGGAGGAAGAGGATCCAAATCAGGCCAGCTCCGATGCCAATCCCGGCTCCGATACCGAACGACTTGAGAAGCACGACTGCGGGAGAACCTCCCGACGTCGAACCAAGCATAATGTCGACGACTGCCGCCGTTCCGACCACACAGAAGGCGTCGGTTACTGCTGATTCCAGGTTCACCAGGTTGGCGATCTTGGAGTCGACTTTTGCTGCGGCCATGGCGGGCATGATGATGATCGAACTGCTACCCGCCAGGATCGTCGCGAGCAGGATGCCATGCATTCCACCCCATTCTGCAGGCAGGAATCGTGGCACGCTGAACCATTCATGGAGCCGATCGCTCAACAGTCCGAGCGCAAGACCGATGGCCCCAATCCCGAGAATCGACACAGTGAAGGTGCAGAGCGCCAAAATGGACGACCGTGAGGCAGCTTGACGGAGCTCTTGAAGCTTGAGAGCGGAACCGCCGTCGAAAAGCACGACAACTAATGTCAGGGCGGCAAAATAGGGCGCGATCGACTGGAGGAGAGGGCGGGTGATGAACCCACCTACAGGTCCCAGCAGGGTTCCAGCCAGGATCAGCCAGATCACGTCGGGGATGTTGGTTCGTTGAAAAATCAACTCACCGATCGATCCGATCAAAAAGATGCCGGCGATCGAGAGAAGGAATAGAGCGACGGGATCGTTCATCGGCGCCCCTTATAGCAGTGTGTTGCCGGTCACTTGCCGGAAAGCTTGGTGAACACGCGGACAACCAGATGAGAACGCACATTTTCCGAAGTTTGAGAGTCCCAAACGCTCGCGTCATTGGCCCTCCGGGCGCGGGGAAGCTATACCCGAAAGCCGCGGGTCGAGCTGACCCGAACGCGCAGCACATGGTCTGGTCTCTCAGCAAAGATGACGATGGCTTGGATTCAGTCTTGCCTTTGGCAGATGAGTCTCGCGCCAAGGCGCCTGCTGTAACGCCAGCAAGCGGCAGAGCGGAACCGTCTCAAGAACGCATTCTTGTGCAACCAGGAGAGCAACCACCTGGCCAACCGAGGTCCGGATCCGCTTCGATTGTAGTTGATCCCGAGTCGCAGGTTCCGGAGGCGCCGCGCGGCCAAGAAGCTGTTCGGCGCCGATCAGTGGAGGCAACGCAGATTCTTCAGGGACGCCGTTTGGATAACCTTCGGGCCGAAGTTGCGAGACGCCGTGTTGCCCATCAAAGGAAAAAGCAACGAGCTCTTTTGATTTGGGCTGGCGCAGGGGGAGTTGCTCTCTGTCTCGGGTGGGGCGCGGGGCTTGCTCTGAGTCCTGAGAAGAGTGCTTCCGCGGGTGGGTCTCCGGCGAGCGGGACTTCGCTCCCAGCGCCTCAAGGTACTGCTCGGAAATCGCCCGCCTCTCCTTTGCCTCCCTCCTCCGAGATCTCGTCTTCGAAGGAAACGATGGCGCCATCGAAAGCTCCTGCGGAGCTCGGGACGATCTCTTTGGACGATATCCCTGAGGATTTGGGTGAATCCGCTGCGGAGGACACGGAAGCGGAAAAATTGGCGGCGCCTTCAGAGGGAGCTCCTGCTGCTCCGGTTGAGGAAGCAGGGGATGGAGAGACCTTTACCCTGGACGATCTGCCCGCTGATTGAGCGGGGGGATTCAATAATTGCCGTTGCGCGTCACCCCTGGGGTGAACGGCTGACAAAAATTGTCACCTGACTATTCCTAGGGCCCCATCCTAGGACTTCGCTGCCTACATCCGACCACGCAGTAGTCATCAATAAAGTCTGCGGTTTTTTGTCCTCGTGCAAGTTTTCCTTGGATACTGCCCGTCCTGGCATGGACTCTGCACCTGCCAGCCCGAAGGACTCTTGGGCCCGCGCCCCAAAATTGGGGGGGTGTACGCCCAGTACACCCGTCCAACGGAACGAACAGGAGAATTCATGGCAATTGTGAAGAAAATTAAACGAGGCTTTACCCTCATCGAGCTGATGATCGTCG
>WURV02193503.1:0-12205 GCA_011762755.2 Epimenia babai | reverse complement strand
TTTCTTTTACGAAAATATTTTTGAGGACAAGCAGCGCAATGGCGATTATAAACACCGTTTTGAGTAGGCTTGGGTTTATTGCTATTAGAATCTGTGCTCCTAAAATGGATCCGATTATTTGAAAGATTGCAAAAATAAGGAACCACCATTTAATAAGATGTTTTCTTGCAAGCATGATGACGATTCCTAAATTGGCTCCCATAACTGCAGCATTGTCCAAAGCAATTGCCGACTTGATATCGAAATTCAAAATATTTTGAAGAACAATTTGGGTTACCAAACTCCCTCCTCCGATTATATTTCCGTACAACTCTCCTACAAATGCTCCTAAGGTCGCGATGATGATATCCGTGGTCATTTTTGTTTTATTTCTTTTAAGTGGCTTATTGCTTTCTCTATCTTATCAAAAAAATCATGCTCTGTGTTTATATAGGGGAGATTGTATTTCCCAGACTCTTTTTTGAAATGAAACTTATAGCAATATGAGCTCAGCTGCCTTGGAATATAAGACCCTGCAACTCCCTAGATTACTTGTCAATTTGGTCTAAATTACGATTTTATGACCATCTTGACAAAATTATAAAATCAGTGTAATTATACTTGGCATTATTTAACGTATACGGCAATCAAAACTACAAATATTATGACGCGGACGAGCGATTTTATTCGCACTTACTTTAAGAATTTTAACTTTGTGCAAGCACGCATTGATGTGCTTTCGGGGATTACGATTGCTTTGGCTCTTGTGCCAGAGGCCGTTGCGTTCTCATTTATTGCAGGCGTGGAGCCCATTATTGCACTCTATGGTGCTGCTATTATTGGGATTATTGCTTCTATTTTAGGAGGTCGACCTGGACTTGTTTGTGGAACAACTGGTCCTCTCTCGCTCGTTGTGGTGACACTTGTTGCGAGCTATGGACTTGAATACTTGTTTGCTGCTGGAATTTTGATGGGAGTTATTCAGGTGCTCTTTGGTGTATTTAAACTTGGAAAATTTGTACGACTGCTGCCGCATCCTGTAATGCTTGGGTTCGTAAACGGTGTTGCAATTATTATCTTTCTTTCTCAGCTTGGACAGTTTCAAACACGTGCTGGAGACGCCATGGTTTGGCTATCAGGTCAGCCACTTTTTACTATGCTTGCTCTTGTTGCAGTTGCCATGTTTACGATTCACTTCTTTCCTAAACTCACGAAGGCTGTTCCGTCTTCTCTTGTAGCAATTGGTCTTGTTACTGCGATTGCACTTATCCTCGGACTTGATATTGCCACTGTTGGTTCATACCTGAAAGATGCTGGGGCTGGATCTATCTCTGGATCGCTCCCAAGTTTTTCTTTTCCTACTGTACCTCTAACTTTTGAAACGCTTAAAATCATTGCTCCGTTTGCCTTTGTGCTTGCGAGTATTAACACTATCAATACACTCATTAATATGACGTTGATTGATGAAATCACTGAAACGCGTGGACGTGGTAATAAAGAATGTATTGGCCAAGGAATTGCCAATATTGTTGCTGGTTGCTTTGGTGCTCAAAGTGGTGGTTCTATGATTGGGCAGAGTATGATTAATATTTCTTCTGGAGGTCGTGGACGAATATCGAGCTTTGTCGGTGGATTTGTTTTGATGCTCATTATTCTCTTCTTCGCGCCATATATTGAACTCATTCCTATTGCTGCTCTTGTTGGTGTAATGTTTATGGTTGTGATTGGAACTTTTTCTTGGTCTAGCCTTAGAATTCTTCATAAGATTCCAGCTACTGATGCATTTGTTCTCGCCTTTGTTTCAATTGCGACCGTGTTTACTAATCTTGCTATTGCTGTTGGTCTTGGGATTGTCATTAGTGCACTTGTTTTTGCTTGGGAGAAAGGAAAAAGAATTCAGAAAGAAACAATTCTCGATAAAGATGGATTTAATCATCATCAGCTCTCAGGTCCCCTTTTCTTTGCTTCAATAAAGAATTTTGAGAATATTTTTGATGTTGAAGGTGATACTAAGGAAGTATACATAGATTTTTCTCGATCTAGAGTTGCTGATCATTCTGCAATTAGAGCTATCAATACGTTGGCAGCTCGTTATAGAAAATATGGCAAGACTCTTCACTTAACAGGTCTTAACGAAGAATGTCGAATGCTTCTGAGACGTGCTGATAAATTTACTGATATTCAAGTAGTTGAAAATGCTAACTATCAACTGCATGTTGCAACTGATGAGCTTGGATAGTTGACTACCAAGCGTCTATTGACATATTAGTCTTAAAATGTTTTAATTAACATCTTATTTTTGTGTCTACTGTAATCATGAGTGAATCATTTTCTGGAAGTGAAGACCCTAACTATAGTGATCTTATGTATCCGCCAGTTGAAGTAGATGCTACTGATATTGGCAAAGTCCGTACCCTACTTGCTGATCCTAGCTCAAGTAGTTTTCGTGCTCTTTTTGATGAGCTCTTTTGCTCCGATGATATCGAATTTATCAATACCTATGCTCTTACACACCTTGAGCATTGGCCTAATCACTTTAGGATGGTTGATATTTCACGCTATCTTGATACTATTGGCGACCTAGCTCAACAAGGTTATAAAAAACCCGCTTTGGAGCTGCTTTTGGGAATGTCAGCTTCTCTTTCACCTGAGAATCTAAACATGATTGGCCCAGCACTTACACCGAAGCTTAAACATTTGCAGCTACGTTTTTCTGAGCAATTTGCTAAGTTGGGAGGACAGCCACCGTATAACTGGATTGCATCATGTCCACAGCTTGAGAGCCTGAGCATTTCTTTGCCCTTTGGAATATCCTCTGATTTTCAATTTGAGCATTTTGATCATCTTTCTGGTCTTAGAGAACTCACGCTTCGCCACGCGAGCAAACATATGGGAAAGCTTGTCGAAAAATCTCCACAGTTGCTCAGCCTTACTCTCAACACCGTAGGCAATATAGAATCTTTGAATGGTCTTAACGGTCACCCTTCACTTCAGCGATTGCAGATCCCCCAAAATGAAGCTCTTACTCGTGGGCAATTTGAGACATTTCCTGAACTACCAAAACTTAGCGAGCTTACTCTTTGTACTAATGAGTACTTTGCTGGTCCTGAAGATATTATTAAAGCTAAGTATCCAAACTTGCAGACACTCAACCTTCAGAAGAGAGTACATCAAACGCCAAGAGGATTTACTTAAAATACCCGCGTATTGACATGATGAATATTAGGAGTAGAATCCATCTATATTTTTGGAAGGTATTTTTTAGCTATGAAGATTCTTCTTGATAAAATTGCGTCGGCTACAAAGAATGCTCGGCTTTCGAGAGAGGTTTTTATTTCCTCAAATATTGATAGCATTGAGGGCTCGATTATTGCTGTGCGTGTTTTGGAGGATAAGAAGGTCTACAACGAGCTTGAGCTTGCTTCTGGCCGTCTTTCAACGCTCCATCGTGGTGATATTCTTGCTGTTGTTCTTGGAGAAAGAAGAGCTCTCAAGGGATTTG
The DNA here is from genome assembly GCA_011762755.2 of Epimenia babai. Classification (NCBI taxonomy): domain Eukaryota; kingdom Metazoa; phylum Mollusca; class Solenogastres; order Cavibelonia; family Epimeniidae; genus Epimenia; species Epimenia babai. The sequence goes on along the minus strand of WURV02193503.1, from coordinate 8,724 downwards.
TAGGAACCGTGCCTGAGAACATGGCTGTTGGTGATGTTATTCATGTTTTAAATATGGGGGGTGTAGCAGGCAAATGCATAAGTGAGAATTTTTATGAAGTAGGTCATGCGCTCAATGTTGAAGTCATTGGCGCTGTGTGTCCGAGCGAATCTCAAAGAGGAATGAATATTCGTGATTTTAGACTTTTTGAAAAGGCTGATGAGCTTGTCTCCCCTTCACCGCTCATTCTTATTAGCGGGACATGTATGAACGTAGGAAAGACCTCAGTAGCAAGTGAGATTATTAAACATCTCCGAAGAGAGAGAAAAACTATTTTTGGGGCAAAACTGGCTGGCATTGCTGCACTTAGAGATACTGCAAACATGAAAGACTACGGCGCAGGAATGGTGACTTCATTTATTGATGCAGGCTATCCATCAACAGTGAATGCCAATGGATCCACTGCCGCTATTGCTAAAGGAGCCATAAACTATCTTTCAGAAGGCCAACCAGATTTTATTGTTATTGAATTTGGTGATGGGGTTTTTGGTGAATATGGTGTTAGAACTATTTTGGAAGATGCTGACATTCAGCAAAATATTATTGCGCATATTGGTTGCGCCCACGACCCTATGGGAGCGAGTAAGCTTGCTGAGGTCTGCGCAGAAATAGGGGCGTCTCTTTCTCTTGTTTCAGGCCCTGTTACAGATAACCGTGTTGGTGCTGACTTTGTGCAACGAGAAATTGGAATCCCGGCATTTAATGCCTTTTCTGAGAGTGAGGCTTTGTTCAACAACCTCAATGCTCATGCATTTCATTGCGGTCTTAACTAAAGCTTTAGGCTAGATTGAAGGTTTTCCAACAAATCGCAGGTTCGCTTTCGAGGCGTTTTTTGAATTTTTTCACATCTACATCTTCACTCAACATGAGCTTCATAAATCTTGCGAGCTTGAAACAGGTTTCAGTGCTGAGCAAATGCTCTATTTGGCACGCTTCCTTCTCAGCATGATCTTTGGACACACCAAGTACATCGATGAGGAAATGTCTGAGTAGTTTTTCGTTTTTATTAATGAGATCTGCCATTGCCTTACCCTCTTTTGTTAGAGAATAAAACTTGTTTTCATCTTCACTCACTAACCCGCGAACCTTTAGTTTTTTGAGCGTAGTAAGGCAGCTCCCGGCAGAAATATCTAGTTTTTTTGAGATATCAGTGAGGCGGGCATACCCGCCTGAACTGATTAAGGCATCTATTTCTATCAAGTAGTGAGCCGCACTGTGTGTGATTTGCTGATGATCCTTAAGCTTCATGTTTGTATTTTTTTCTGTGAGATATCCACTTAAAAGATACAACCATTGACACTAAATATAAAGCGTATGTTGATGTCTCGATAAGAGATGGATTCCCATTGTACCCAAAGAGTGCTTTGAGAATTGCTCCTACTCCTCCCTTTTCGTTGAGAATGTGATTAATGTCGAATATATGTTCGTTGATTATTGGTACAACTCCGGCCTCTTGTAGCTCATGAATGCCATGGGCAAATAAACCTGCTGCAAAAAGGATGAGGAGGATATTGCTGGCTAAGAAGAATTTTTTGAGTGGCATTTTTTTGCCAAGCACGAATATCGCATAACCAACTGCAAGTGCAATTACTATCCCAATTACTGCTCCTGACATTACTGTTGCTGTATCGTTATTTTTGATTAGAATCGCTGACATGAAAAGCACTGTCTCAATCCCTTCGCGTAGTACAGAAAGAAATACAACCATAAAGATTCCAAGTGAAGACCACTTGTCCCAGTATTTAACTACTTTTTTTTCAATTTCTGTCTTAATAGCCGTTTTTCTGAAAAACCAGAAAATCATTGTTGTGATCAGTGTTGCCGCTGTCAGCATAATTACCCCCTCTACTAGAGCTTCATTTACCCCACTATATGCTCCCCATATTTTGGTGAATGCAAATGCAAGCAGTGCACTTGCTCCAAGTCCTGCAGCAATTGCTGCGTATACTGTTTTAAAATAAATATGTTTCCCTGTTCGTTTCAGAAAGATCATAATGACGCCAACAATTACAGCCATTTCAAGTGTTTCGCGGAAGGTTACGAGGAGACTTTCATACATGATACATTTGTTTTATATATAAAATGTGCATGCAATATAGCATTTTTACATGACCTTTCAAGGACACTTATCATCGTAACCTTATGTAGGAACCTCTCTCCGCATTACCTAGCAACTTTAAGGACTTGTGATTATTTTGAAACTATTTTAAAGATACTATTTCTACGTTCTTTTCATGAATAATTATCACTCATTCTCATAACTTATTGCTGTTTTGGATTTTGCCAGACCTTTATTGGAGGTATTGGGGTTTTGTTTTATTTGGGGTTTATGCTCATATAATAGGACTTTTCATTGACAAAAATAAACAATAAGCACATTATATAGGTGTTCCTTGTGCAGGTTGTCTTCCGGTTAATGTAAGGGAGTCGCGTGTCAGGTACGAAAGACATATCCCTTAACAATAAATGTATGTCAAACAAACTATTTGTCGGTAATCTCTCTTGGGGGATCCGCGAAGAAGGTCTACGTGAAGCTTTCGAGCAATATGGAGATCTAGATGATGTTTTTGTAATGGTTGACCGAGCTACTGGTCGATCTAAAGGTTTCGGATTCGTTACATTTGCTAACGAAGAAGACGCTGCAAAAGCTAAAGAAGCTATGAACGGTGCTGAACTTGACGGTCGTCCAATGAACGTTGACTTCGCTCGACCAAAGCAAGACTAATTTTCTCTTTGAAAATTCAAAGAAAAGCCTCGCACTCTGCGGGGCTTTTTTGGTTTCCAAGGAGAGGTTATACTGCTCGCACACATTTTAAAACAAACATATGAAAGAGTACGAAGCAATTATTATAGGTGGTGGCGGCGGATTAAAACTGAGACCTATTGCAGATATGGGACATAAAGTTGCAATTATTGAAAAAGATTATTTGGGAGGCACCTGTCTTAATCGTGGATGCATTCCTTCCAAAATGGTTATTCATCCAGCTGATTTTGTTGCTGAGCTGTCTGAAGGCAAGAAATTTAATCTTACTGTTAGTGAAGATTTTGAAATTGATTTCAAAGCACTTGTGGAGCGGACCAATATGAGTATTTCCGGCACATCAAAAAGCATAGAGGCTGCATATGAGAAGCATGAAAATGTTGATTACTTTCATGGGCAGGCGAAATTTGTTTCAGATAAGGTTGTAGAAGTTAATGGAGAGCAACTTACTGCAAAACGTATTTTTATTGCTACTGGATCTCGACCTATGATCCCACCGATTAAAGGTCTGGCAGGAACGCCGTATATGACGAGTACTGAGCTTTTGAAGAATACGCTTCAACCTAAACGAGCTATTGTTGTGGGTGGAGGTTATATCGGTGTTGAACTTGGTCACTTTTTGCAGGCTTTAGGTACGGAGGTTGAGTTTTTGGTCAGAAGCAAAGTACTGGCGAGAGAGGATGAAGATATTGTTGCTGAATTTACTCGTGTATTTGGAGAGCGTTCTCAGCTGCATACTGGCTACTCTCCTACATCTGTTTCTTATGATGGGAGTCAGTTCACTGTTATTGCCGAAAATAAGTCTGGAGAAAAAATGACGCTGGAAGCAGATGCACTTGTTATTGCTACAGGTGTTGTGCCAAACAGCGATACTCTTTCACTTGAAACTACTGGCGTCGAAATTAATGAGCGTGGAAATATTGTTGTTAATGAAAAGCTTGAGACAGATGTTCCTGGGGTCTATGCCCTTGGAGATGTCATTGGAAATTACTACTTTAGACATAGTGTTAATTTTGAAGGAGAGTATCTACTGCGAACACTTTATGAGGCGCCGAGTGATGAAACAATTTCATACCCACCGATCCCCTCTGCAGTCTTCTCATTTCCTCAGATTGGTCGAGTTGGTATGACAGAAGCCGACGCAAAAGAAGCAGGTATTGAATATGTTGTGGGCAAAACTTTTTACAAAAACTCTGCAATGGGAGGAGATGTTCTTCAAAGTGACCATGGTCTTTGTAAGCTCATTTTTGAAAAAACTAGTCGCAAGCTCATTGGTGCGCATATGGTTGGAAAAGAAGCCTCAAGCATGATTCATATGCCTATAGCTTTTATGAATATGAATGCAACTTTGGATGATATGCTTCGGACTATTTACATTCACCCTGCTTTCCCTGAAGTGATTAGAAATGCAGCTCGGCATGCTCAAAAAGCCTTTGCTACTCAGACGACAAACTAATTCCTCCGAAAATTAGAAGCCGAGGAGGTCAAAAAGAGGCTTTTGCACTTCTCTGTTTTTGCCTTCATATGGGTAATTGTGAAAGTACAGTACTGGATTGAAATTCAGCTCTATTATGCCGTAGTTCTCGCTTGTTGCTGGCTTTTCGAACTCTGAAAGCATCATGTCTACTCCACATATTTTTGCATCCACGGCTTTGGCTGCGTTTGCTGCTATTTCTTTGTAGCTTTCATGAACACTATCTGTGTAATCCAGACTGTCTCCACCCGTCGAAATATTTGAATTTTCTCTTAGATAGATAATAGCCCCTTTTTCTGGAACTGAATCTACTGTGAACCCAGCTTTCTTGAGATTTGATTGCTCTCTTTCACCTAACTTTATTTTTTCTAGCGGTGTTTTATAATTTTCTCCTCTCCAGGGATCTTTGTTTTTTATTGCGACAAGTTCTGTAATTGTACTGCTTCCGTCTCCCACAACGTTTGCGGGAACTCTGTGAAGAACTGCAACTGTTTTATCGCCAATGACTAAAAATCTGCATTCTATACCTGCGAGAAATTGCTCAATTATTACTGAGCTGTCATGACTGAATGCAACATCGATTGCTGATGTGAGCGACTGTTTTGTTGCCCCCTGCTTTAGTATTGTTATTCCTTTCCCAAAATTGGTTGTTTTTGGCTTTACGACAATTTTTTTTCCAATAAATTTATCTTGAGCACTCATTGCAGACTCTTTGTCACTAAAATCTTCTCCGACAGGTGTTTGTATCTGCGCCTTTGTGAGTATTTTTTTTGTGACTGTTTTGTTGCCAAGAATAATGCTTGAGATGTAGGTATCGAGAGCTGTCTGATTTGACTGCTGAATGTAATGGGTTTGCTTTTCATTACTTACTGAAATGAATTGCTCTGATCTATCCAAAACCTCAACATCCAAGCCACGACTCAGCGCTTCTTGTATTACAATTTGCGTTGAAAGTTCCATGTCCTGGTAACCATCTACTTTGAACTGCTGTCTGCTATTCACCTGCAGTGTTATTTAAAAAATACTGGTGATTTTCTTTTGCCTTCTTGATGCCATATTCAAGAAAACCCTGACCATGACTATCCGCAACCATTTGCATCCATGGTAGATCAACCGGGTTATCTATTTGGTCTGCATACGTATCTGCAATTTGTTTGTATTCATCGCCCATTAAGGCAGCAACAGTTTTGATGTTATCCAAGATAGCTTTTGCCTCACTAGCATCTTCTGCAGATAGAACCCTGCCATCTAATGCAATGTCTTCCTGCTTCTTTGTCGTTTGGACTACGCTTTCTTCATCTACCTTTTCGTGAGTATATACAAGGCATGCTGTGACAAAAATGTGCATAAACTTCAGCTGTTCTGCAGTTATCCCAATAGGACTTAGAGGATTTACGTCGATAATTCTCACTTCAATGTATCGCACGCCACCTACCTTGAGATCATGAAGCATGTCTCCACTTTCCTCTTTAGGTTTGAGACGAATTGGGAAATAATATTCTGCTGGTATTTGAAGGAGATGATCATTTAACTGTGTTTTTTCTCCATTTTTGCTTAGACCAAGTTCTGAATATGCCTGATGTCTTGTACCAACTGCTTTTTCTATGTGCTCTATATGACTGTTGAAATCATTGTAATCCATATCTATCTTTGCGGGATTTGCGTAGCCACATCGACTTAGACGCAGAGAAACTGCCTCATTTTTCTTCTTGAGCGCACTACATTTGTAACTCTCGTGGCAGCGTGGTGATCCGCCAAATAAATAGACGAGCAACCAACGCCAATGAATAAAGGTTCTCACTAGTCCCAAATAGGCTTGATTATTGAACTCCTGCTGTTTTTGCTCCGGTGCAAACTTTTCTCTGAGGTCTTCAAGAAGTTCGGGAGCAAAGTTAAAGTTATAATGAATGCCACAGAGCATCTGCATGTATTTTCCGTAGCGTAGTGCGAGCCCTCGCCTGTAAATTTCTTTTTTCTTTGCTTCAGGACTCTCTCCGTACTGAGCTATGGGTATCGCATCATGATCAGGTAAAGCGCATGGCATACTAAATGGCCACATATACTCATTATTGAGTTTTGCTACTGCTCTTGCATGAATTTCTTCTAATTCAGCTATTGTACCTTCAATTTTTGTATGTGGATTTGTTACAAATTCAAGTTGGCTTTCAGAAAAATCTGTAGTGATGTGCGTATCTGTCAGTGGATCACTTAATTCTTTGGGATGCTCAGTTAATGCTAAAGATCCCTCTGGCGTAACTCTGAGGGTTTCTCTTTCTACCCCATGCAATCCTCTTTTGAGAAGATCCTTTACATCCGTAGTCTCTAGGTGGCTGATTATCTGCTGCGAACTCCAGAACATAACTTTTTTTATTTGTTGCAGGAAGATTACAGGAGATAGAGGGAAATGCAAATGAGGCATATAATCATTGCATGTGGAGATGATCTTTAGGCTTATTTTGATCACTACTCACCAAAAATTGACATTATAGAAATACATACTATAATGGCAGCTTAGATAATTTATATTACGTTATGGCTGGAGAAACAAGAGATGATGGTGTTGATTGGACTTCACTATTAAATGAACTAAATGAAAGCGACGAGCCACAGGCAGCAGACGAAAGAACCGAAACACCTCCGAAACCGCCTACAAAATCTTTTATGGCTCCCCCGCTTGAGGAAGGAATGCCTGTTAATCCACTTGTTGAAATTGCGCCTTTAGCTGCTCACGTGGAAGAAGCGAAAAAACCTGCTCAAGTAACTCCACTACTTGGTGTTATTCCACCTGAGGGGGCAATTGTGACGCCTCAGGTGAGAGAGATTTCTCGTACACCCCTGCCGATAAACAATCCTTGGAAGGAAGTGAAACACTTTGGACCATATACTGTGGTAGCTGCCCATACTCACTCTGCCGCTAGCGAATCACCGAATCTTCAAATTTATGATGAAAATGGAAAGGACCTAAGCCTTGATATGGCTCCGATGCATAGACAACTGAAGGCACGCCTTAAGTGGGAGCGCTTCATTGCCAAACATGGTCATCATTCATTTGCTATTTCAAATGACGGTAATAAGAGACCGCCCCATCAGTATAAAAGCCCTATGTCATTTACATCTCCTCTAAAGGAGATTCTTTATAAACAATTAGCTCACCTTCCTATAGAAGCAGGACAACATTATCGAAATGCCTCTGCCCGTGATCTATCTGAATTTGAGGCATTGTTTCACAATGCACAAATCCTTTCAAACCATGATGATGAATACCTTGTTATCGTGTGCAATCCTGAGTCATATCCGAAGAGCCTGTGGATATCATTTAAAATCAAAGACGCATGGAGTCTAGAGAGTTCAGTGGTAGGCAGATTTACATAGAGTGAATTGCCGTTGTCGATTTTGCTGGTGATAAAAGCATGTACGTACTAACGTTTCACACAGTTCAGGTTTCAAGTACCGAGAGATAGATCGAATGTTGCATAAATATGTATATCCGGATTGAAGAGTTTTGTATATCTGTTTATGTAGATTCATATGAGTATCAAATATTATACCCAGGTTGCAAACATGGTCAGTGGGTTTGATGATTGAGCCTTTAATGGTGACGGAGATGTCTGGAGGAGGTCTAGTAGAGAATGGTGAAGATATGAGCATAAGTTCAGTTTTCGTTGGATTAATTTTTAATTTATTAAACCCATGCAGTCAAAAATTTCATTGAGGCATGGAGTTATACCTAAATGAAATTATACACACCAGTACCATGGATAAGAATACTTGTATTCGATATTTCTCGTAGTCGGCATACGTGAATGGAATTATATACACCAGTACCATGGATGAGAATACTCGTATGCAAGATCACTCGTAGCAAGTAGTTCATCATTTCGATATCCCGCTTATGAATATTTTCGTATGGGTAACCTCTGTAACAGTTGGAACGTACGATTGGCTGATTGTTGTCAATCGATCAATAACCAACCAATGAAACAATTTTATATATACATGTTACTTGGCAAATGGGTATTATAGTGCATAGGGTGCATTCTTGTGATAAAATACATGCACATTTGAAATTGGACACAGTTTATTTTAAAAAAGCAGCGCACAACTGATGCAAACTTGAAAGCGAAAAACTCATTTATACGATTGATTTTTACATTTGGTTTATATTTCCAATGAGTACTGTATTATAACGGTATACAATTTGCAATATGTTATTATCGTTTCAGTCAATGGTATACATGCCCAGTATGCACCACCAACGTCTGCCTTCTACAGGTACAGTACCAATCCAGTATGAAATAATCTATGAAATTTGTTACCTTCGTAACCAAGGTCACAATGCATACTAATTAGTTTCACTTATAAGAAATTACAGCCAAACCTGCCCGAACAGCCACCTGTATTAAGCGGGCACCTGTCGTAACGGTCACTTCAAATTCCTCCCGACATGTAC